>JAVTVY010039896.1:0-19607 GCA_036873755.1 Hanleya hanleyi | reverse complement strand
AATTGACCTTATACCTTTGACAAAGTGAGACCTCACGTCCTCCACAACTTCATTTACAGCTTCATTTCCCCCAGTCCCACAGAAATACGACAGAATAAGGGTTGTATATACTACAACGTATAACGAAAGATGCTTTAATCTCGCATAATAAATTTAAGGTATTCATTCTTAATACATTGGTGTGCTTTCTCTGCCTTTGTGTGGCGTATTTGTTGTATCGATAAATGCAATCCAGAGATCACTGGTCAGTCAAGCGCATTTTGGCCAATGGAATATCTCGATGTATTCTTATAAACCTCAACTTACATCGGGCACTATACAATTTTGGATGGACACATTGAGCAAAATGAAATCGAGGTACCGGGCGATGCAAAAAGCACTAGAACAACATAAGTATTATTGTAGGGTGTTCTGGACGGCGGAAAAAATATCGAGCAGTGTACCAGAACGTACCGTTTGGTACCGCAGACAGATGGGCGTGCGATTATGCGAGTATACGCCAGACAACAGCAAATATAAGTCGATACTTATATGGGGCATACACAATTTTGTATTTTGACAGCACAGGAAGATGTACCGGACGGTGTAAAAAGTACCGGGCAGTGTACCGTACAGGAAAACAAACTGGTACGGAGAAAACCTGTAGATTTAAGTTCAAATTTACAGTACCGGGTGGTGAATGAAGTACCTGTCGAAACAAGCAAACAAAATGGTACGGGGAGTACTGGGAGATTTAAATATCTCAGCCTGATCTATTATATTAGCCGTCGCGAGAGTGTTTTTCCTGAGCTCCGATAAAAACACGCGCACTTTTATAACCAATCGCATTCAAGGTTAAGTTATTTCTGTCCTGTACTGCATTTATGAACTCGTAATATTTACTAAGTGAAATAATATCTTGTGGATAGCAACTTCCTAAATAATTCTGCAAATAAAACAAATAATATAGCAGATTGCAACAGTCTTTCTTTTCATTGTACAGGCATATCAGCTTACCAGATTAGCTGTAGCTCATTAGCTGTAGCCGAAGGCATGGCACCACCCCCCGCCCCCCCAACCCCCTGACATATTCCCCCTCCCCCCCTAGCATTTTCCCTCTGGACATATTCCCCTCTCCCCCTCCATCCTGACATATCCCCCCTCCTCAGATTTTCAGGCCATTACATCTATAATATGGAGAGTGACTTTTTTCTTTTTTTTCCTGTACATTGATTTTTCTTTTTTTCTATACATTACAGATTTCAAGCTGTTTCAGTGAGTATTTACTCGAGACAATGTAGTGAGAGGTTGCAAGGTATATTCAGAAGATGTATCAAATGTAACTTCTGTTGAAAAAGTGCTAAAACGTATGATGTCGGTATGATTTTTTATTTAGTCATAGCAAAACATAGTGACAATAATAATATGGGTTCATAGACATGCAAAGTTACAATTATATAACAAGTTCAAATAACTTGACAATAGCTGAGAAAAGCTGATACATATAAAACATTTAATAAGCACTAGATTTTTGAAAGACACTTGCACCAAGAACAGTTATAAGCACTAGGTAAAACAGTTATTTGCACTACGTAATTTAAGCACAATGTAATATTGTCAGCTGCAGCATGTATAATAAGTTCAGATGATGCGTTGTCCTTGAGGTATTGCATTCCTTCTGGGAGATCATGGATTGGAAGGAAAGTCACAAGCATGCCACAGAAATGCTTAACAGCCCTGTCAGCATGGTAGCGCTGAGCAAGTCCCAGCTCCTGGACTTTCCTCCATGTGCTTTGGGTTAGGTGGGAGAAACACCCCTGGATGGTAACATGGGTCCCAAAAATGTTATGAACAACATGCATGGCTGCCGTCTCAAGGTCAATGACGATCGTCGTTGGATCAGAGGTAAATCCAAGCTCATCGCATCTGTCAAGGACAGCCTGTCTTCATACCTGGCTTGGGACTTGTTTGGCAGGAGTGCATAAAGAGTAGTCAAATGTATTAAAAGGGGATTATATTGCACAAACAGCAGAGGGTTTAATCCCTAAAAAAGAAATAAAAGTCACTCTCCATATTATAGATGCTATGGCCTGAACAACTGAGGAGAGGGGGAATATGTCCAGGGGGAAATGCCATGAGGGAATATGTCAGGCGGATGTGTCAGGGAGGAAATGTCCGTACTCCGTAATTATTATGGAATTATTTCGAA
Source organism: Hanleya hanleyi (assembly GCA_036873755.1). Classification (NCBI taxonomy): domain Eukaryota; kingdom Metazoa; phylum Mollusca; class Polyplacophora; order Lepidopleurida; family Hanleyidae; genus Hanleya; species Hanleya hanleyi. Next base: position 17,419 of record JAVTVY010039896.1, on the reverse strand, counting down.
GTATAGTACGTTAGCTGGCAATGGTGGATTGGTCACCTATATTCCAACCTGGTACGGGAAAAACCTGCAGATTTAACTTCAAATTTACTGTACTGGGCTTTGAAAGAAGTAACGGAATCAGAATCAGAATCAGTTTTATTGCTCTTTTTTGCCATACAGACTAAAGGCAAATTGAAAAAAAAAGAAAAAAAAAGAAACAAAGACAGAAAAAGATATATGTGTGTATTAAAAACAATAACTAACTAACATGTTGTATATACATGTGTATATAAAGATCGGCAACCAGTTATGATATATTATCATATAAATACTGTTACAGTATCGTACACGTACGGTTTCAACCGGACCCACTCTCTTCCATAATTTTAAAGCACTGGTATGCGTACTTTGCAAGAGCATTTGCTACGCATTGTTTGTTTGATGCCATGATTTGCATGAATAAAATATGTTGAGGGGGACCAACTAACCGGATGGTTGACTCAATAGTAGCCATTAGCTCTCTCCTTTGAGCAACAAATTTGTTGCAACATAGCACAAAGTGTGGTTCATCAGCAGACAAAATGGTAGGTGGAATTAATACTGGTAGATTTAAATATCTCAGCCTGGTCTATTAAATTAGTAGTCGTGAGAGAGTTTTTCTTGAGCCGCGATAAAAACGTACGCGATAAAGACATTATTATAGACCTGTTATATATAACCAGTGGGTTATTTACGAATCTTTATGTCAATTACCGGTCTCCCTTCAAAGCCACCTGTGAATATAGCCTGTACATGAGATGGCCCTTTTCGCCATGAGGGCGGGTCTAATAATTCCCATATCCTGAGGTGTATGAATGAATGAATGAATATTTATTCACCACACAGCAAGACAAAACAGATATGCAGAATGTACAGGAATGAGTAGTTAGCCGCATATGTGGCGGGAATAAAACCCCAGGGGGCTTGTTCTATCCCGAATTAACAAGTGAATATACATAGGCTAATTTCAGCGACAGGACTATATATAGTTTTTGTGGAAATAAAATTATATACAAATCATGGAAGTGTAGGTCTTCCTTGTGTACGTTTTCAGGGCGTAAAACGTTCTCAAGAAAAGTTTCACCATTTGATAATCAGGGTAGTTTTTAATCAGACTGGACGTATTTTCTAAATACATAAAGGCCTCTCAGAATATTAATACCTCCAATGCATCATTAATCAAATACCGGTACGCTTAACCCGTTTGTGTTTTAATAACTGTGCGCGTGTGTTCGCGATAATTATAGATACCGAATCACCTTGAGATATCAAACTACGATTTGCTGAGGAAAAACAAAAATTCTGAACAATATGTACCGGCCTAGGATTATGATAATAGGCTTAGGATGAATCTAACCTCAGCCTGATAAAATAAATTCAGAATGTCTCAATGGCCCGATGGGCTAAACTGAAAAGCGGCACGGTTACGTCCCCCAACCCATATCTTCCCCGCCTCATCACCCCTCACCAATACGCTGAATTATGCCATATATTCTGCAGATACAACCTCAACCACTTCGCTATTGTAAACGTCGCTATTGTGAATTTTTAGTAAGCCATTAACTTACTTTAAGTTAATATGATCCAATTTCGTCCTAGAGAAGCTTTACTCAGCTAATGAGATTGGATCCGCAACGTTTCCGTACATTTGGAACCTACGTGTTGATTTCCCCTCATATTTGATGATTAGCAGCAGATTTGGATAGGTGAACACAAGTATCGTCTGCGTGTCACCGATAATCCCGATAAGCGAAAGACCCGTCCTCTCGCACGAACATTTATCTCTACCGGCGCCTCGGCCCTTGACATCAAAGACTGCCCGCGGTGCTCAGATATGATCGGTGATTTATTAATTTGTCACCAACAACGGTATTACATCGCGGAGATCTAGACGATGATTTTTACAAACGTCGCCAGCGTCATTAGGGTACGGGGTAACTGGTGGCGATACAGGAAATCAGCAGGATGGACTAGTGTCAAAACGGGACGCACAATACCGCTGGTGGTGACCTTTTCTTGGAATCATCGTTTTCGTCAAAAGAAGATCAGTAGGAAAACGCGGTACATTACCGGTGATTTTTTGGCACTTTGTCACCGCAGCTTGTTCACAGTGTAAGTAGATCCCGGGTATCTGCTTATGCGCTACACCTGCGCAAATGTTAATCGCCACCCTATATTGTATCAACAATTGTATTGCTAAAGCATGTACAGTTGAGAATAGCGCAATTAGACAGTGACTACCAGGACATCTACTCAACCACCATACACTGCTACTCTTATAAAAGACAAAACCACACTGATTTCTATTAATCAAAACTTCATAAGCATGACAAGACGATGGCTGAAAATGGGATAATTTAAGGACGAATTAAGTGTGTCAGTTCCAGTAAATCTATCGTGGGAAATGAAGTAGGTTATCACAAAGTAACAGTCATACAAATTGTATTGTGGGGTTCCTAGCTGTCATTCTGCCACCCATGATGTCCCACGTGTGCTCAAAAGCATTTTCTGATTATTTCAATTTAGAACCGGTCGAGCTTAACTGTGCGCGGGTGTATAGTAATAAGTGAATACTAGTTGGTACGAAGGTCAGTTTTGCTCCATTAATCCCAAGAATATCTGAAAGGCTTTATCTATATGTTTGTTCTCGTCATTCTCCCAACGTCAGAGTTTGTAACCTCCAAACCGTCGGTAAACAAGTATATACTTGTCGGTATATACGACAATAGGGGATATACAGTCTGATGCCATGAGAATGGTTCTCGTACGAATCCTCATACTATCTTCTTTCTCAATACGGAGAAGATTTTGTGGAATACCTTGGGTTTCATACCCACCCAGCGCAATTTATGGACAAAACCGGCAATTCAAAGAGCAATCATTCGCAGTTCCGTTGGAAGACCGCCTATCTGGGTCACATGTGATATGGTTTGAATTGCAACGCGCTAGCTCGCTAATATGATGAGTGAGCTCATGTGGGTCATGCTTTTATTGCTCTATCCGTTATATCCGTCGTCTTTTCCCCATCAACTATGTTTTTGTCAATTAGCGTACCCATTATCTGTCCCGTGATTCATACACACCAAAAAGGCATGTTTGTTATCGCACATTTTAAGGATAGATATACGTGTATGATCATTCATCCTCGAGAACACTTTGGACTCTCGGACGTAGCCTTAGTATCTCCGCCCCGCTTGTGTTGCGTCTGTTCATGTGCACACTATGAAGTATCAACACGGCCCCTAGCATCGATTTAAGCGGAATTAGATACGCTAGTTCGAGAGCGGAGATGACACATCAACTCAAGGAAATAACTAATCTGATGCTAATGAATGAGCATCGAGGACGTCTGATGACGTAAACGCCTCAACAGGGGTAGACCTGGTAAATGTGCGAATTTCCAGAAAAACTAACCTACGTCGTTCAGTTTAAATTTCCCACCAAAGCAATAAACCTACATATATTAGTGTAATGACCAGTTCCAACACTGTCATGACTTCAAACGATTTCAAGTGGAAATTCAATTCAGTAGGCTATAGTCGTCTGAACAGCCAGAAACGTTTCGATCAGGCCAAGATTAGACGATGTAGAATCGGCCATACACGATTGACTCACGAATATTTACTAAAAAAAGAGCCGGTCCTAAGGTGTATTCAATGTCACGAAGATCCCATGGTGAGACATATTCTTGTCGACTGAATAGATTTTAAGAGTGTGAGAGATACTTTTTATCGAGCAGCTACGTTGGAAGATCTTTTTAATCGAGTAAAAGAAGATTGTACTTTAGATTATTTGAGAGAGATCGGTTTGTGGTATAACTTTTAATGTATGTACCTGTTTTTAATGCATTAGTTTACGGAGTTATTAACTTGAATATTTAGAATTGTGTTTATCATCGCTATATAGCTGAAATATTGCTGAACGTAACATGAAACCTTAATTCTCTCTCTCTCTCTCTCAAAGGGTGGGCTTCGGGGACTAACAATCCACCAGCAGAATCCTACCATATACAGGTAATAAATTGAAGCGATATGCAAGAGGTGGGAACAATTGGCGTCTGGCAACCATATGACTACAGAAAAGCTTCCCTCGGAACCTCATATTCATCCCCGAGAATACGTTGGATTCTAGCCGCGCTTTTATTGCAGATGTTCATGTGGAGAGAATAAAGTATCCACACGGCCCCTAGCACCGGCCTAAGCGGAATTCGATATGATATAACTCGGAAGCTGTGATGACAGATCAGCTCAAAGAAATAACTCCTCTGATGTTAATGGATGCCCATCGAGGACGTCTGATGGAGTACACGCCTCAGTAGTGGATAAACCTCCAACAATATTCCTACATATGTTTGTCGAACGACATGTAGAGGGCGACCCTCGGGGACTAACAGTCCACCAGCAGAATCCTTCCATATACAGGTAATAAATTGGAGCGATATACAAGATGTGGAATAATTGACATCTGGTGACAAAAGGGCAACCATATGACTCTACAGGAAAGCTTCTCTCGGCACCTCACATGCATCCCCGAGAATACGATGGATTCTCGAACGTAGCCTTAATATTTCAGCCTCACGACAACTATGTATGAGTTTGTTTTTTCAATGTCGCGATAATAAGTCAGCTGTATGAGTTCCGTTTGTTGCTCTAGAAAATTCAGTGGAATTTCGAGAGAAAAACTTGAAATTCCGAGACATCCCTACATTTGCCAAGTAAACGACCGTATACAAGCAAACGAGAGTGATAATCGTTAAATGTGTTGTGTGTTAATAAAATAGTTATTTGACGAGTCTTTCCCGGAGGTGAATGCACAACATATTTTAATAATACACGAGGTTACACCAGGTTAGAGAATAGAGCCAGTGTTTCATTCAATTTTCTGTCTCAGCACCCATCCGAAGACAAGTTTTTCCACCTAGTAGCATTTGTCTTCAGTGTCCATGATCATACGACAGACAAATGAAAATATGTATATAGTTTAGCAGTTGATATGTGCAGTATATGTATAACGGTGATCAAGTATAGGCGTAATAAGTATTCAGCGTAGTCACATTGAACTGATTTATAATAGCACGGTATTTCACTGCTATATCATCTTGGTTTACCTAAATAAAATTCAGACATTTAAAAAACATTGTATACTACAGCACTGAACTTCCTGGTCACACAGCTTAGCGATATCATCTCACCCAGTCCATGCTTTTCAAAATATGGAGGGGGGACGGGCGGGGGGGTTATCCACACATGAGCATAGAGCCTGGTACCATACCTATCACGAAGAAGGAAGTTAACTTTATTGACAACCAGATCAAATAGGCAGTGTGTCCAGCGGAGCACTTACAACAACTCTGTATAAATTACAACACATATAAGGAAAGTGGGAAGAGGTGCCGACATACTGACAGAGTCACATGTATATGACTTCACAGTATAGTCTTCCGGTTAACTTAAGACTTAAGACTTAAGACTCGGGGTAAGAACTCCAGCTACAAATTATTGTCGATCTCCCAAAAATATTATATGTGTAAAACGTCATATACACACTCTTTCAGTCCAATTCCACTAAAATCGGAATCATTCGCATGGAAATACCATGAACCCAATAGAAAGCAAATTAGTACTTTGTTGCCATAGAAATTCTATTATAATCGAGTAAGATAATAATAATAATCATCATCATCAGAATATGGTTTCATTTAAGTTGAAAAGACGTAATACTGGCGAGGCTTGCAGAACCATGAGTACATCTGGTGAATTATTGAGACGCTCGCATACTGGTTTAACACAATCTAACATCTTTAGAGTTGTCTACCTCATAATATACTATTGGATGATAATTGCATAATTTAACGTTTCCACTGACCATACGTATTTCTATCGTTCACAGGCATCATATTCTTGTAGGGGCTGTGCTAATAATATTATCAATAAGCTTACTGAAGTGCTAGGAAATAATAGCATAGTTTCATGAAATTTAATCAAAAAGCAATATTTGGCAAATAGGAGTACGGCCTTTTTCACCAGTGGCATTTTTTCTCGGCGGCCATTTTCCCCATCCTATAATACGGTATTGTATAGTTTCAGTGTACTAAAATGAATATTGTGAAACTTGAAATACCAAGTAACTGTCTTGTTTTAGTGGCATATAGAAGTCGGAATGGTACAACTCAAACAAGTTTTATGAATGACAATTTCTTGTTTACTAAGTAGCGCTTTTAGTAAACAAGAACTTGTCACCCATAAAACTTGTTTGTGTTGTACCGAATACCTGAACTAAAAACATCCAAACAATTTCTAATATCCAGTCATTTGAGCTGAAGTTTGAAGTATCAAGTTCATTTGTTTTGTTTTTCTAATCACTAATCCTGGTATTCTTCTGGTGTTTTCTAGTCAAGAAGACTACATCTTTACTTTTTGTTTTTGAGTTAAATTTAATCAGTGCCCTCAATAAGTCATTGTGTATCTACTTTTTTCTATCATTAATCCTGGTATTCTACGTTTTGTAGTTAAGAAGACCAATCAATGATAAATACTTGTTTCCTTTGATCTCTAATCCTAGTATTTTCTCATGTGAGTTTCAGACTTATTTCTGCAGATCTTAAGCATTTTCCATCCATATTAAATGGGGGAAAATTGTCAGTCGGCAACAAAACAAAATTCATTTAATTAATTTAGAAAAAGTCTTTTCAAATTAATTAAAACATTGACATTGTACGATACCATATTATAGTGTGGGGAAAAGGGCCACTGGGGAAAATGGCCACTGGGGAAAGGGCAACTGGGGAAAATGCCCGTAGGGAAAGGGCCGACGTCGACAATAGCACATGCAGGCTATTGAACTTCCTATGAAACAGTTGCCGTAATATTCATGCAAGCAAGAATGTCACAAATTACGGGTGTCTATCTTAGAATCTAGATATCCTGATCATTTTTGCCGTTATGAAATCTGGCGACCACCTCATTTTGCGAGACATTATTAGTGTTGATTCGAAATTTGCTTCCAAGCATGCTTAGGCAACCAAGAAAAGAACAGTCATGCGGTCTTCTCCGAAAAAAATAAAATGTTGTTCTTTCTATAAGTTAGAATATGTCTTATTTGCATAAATTGTATGGGTAGTTTATATGATTTTCTACTTGATATTCCCCGAAGCTAAAGCTAACGGCCACCCGAAGTTAACTGTCAATGTTATAATGTTGAATTTAGAACTACGACTTGCAATTATAAGAGAAACATGGATTGAAGTTGCAATTTCAACTTCAACTTTTCGGCTTGAAGCTCGTGCGTTTATACCACACTCCCAGCTAAAGGGGTGTAAATTTACACCTCATAGGGGTGTAAATGGCTTATCTCAGGGCGAACACCCTTTTTGGTGTTAATTAACACCTCTCGGTCGGGGTGTTAATTAACACCTCCTATGTGAGGTGTTCAATAACACCCCCTAGGAGTTTATTAACTCCTCCAAATTTTGATAGGGGTGCTCATTAACACCTTCTATGGAGGTGTTAAATAACACCCTAGAGTGCTGATCGACACCTCATCCATTGAATTGGGGTGTTCTTCAACACCTACCATCGATGGTGTTAAATAACACCCTAGAGTGTTATTCGACACCTTATCCATTGAATTTGGGGTGTTCTTCAACACCTACCATCGATGGTGTTAAATAACACCCTAGAGTGCTATTCGACACCTCATCCATTGAATTTGGGTGTTCTTCAACACCTACCATCGCCGGTGTTGAATAACACCCTGGAGTGTTGATTGACACCTCATCCATGGAATTGGGGTGTTCTTCAACACCTACCATCGACGGTGTTAAATAACATCCTAGAGTGTTGGTCGACACCCCATCTATTGAAATGAGGTGTTCTTTAGCACCTCCCATCGAAGGTGTTAAATAACACCTTAAAGGGTTGATCGACACTCCATTTGCTAATCTGGGGTGTTCTTCAACACCTTCCGTCCAAGGTGTTAAATAACGCCCATGGGTGTTCATCGACACCTATATCGTTTGATTGGGGTGTTCATTAGCACCTTCCCTTGATGATGTTAAATGACACTTTAGGGTGTTCAATGACACACCTATCGTTGATTTGGAGAGTTGATTAACACCTGTTCCCTATGTTGTTGAAGGCCATCCCTGGGTGTTCATTGACACCTCTCGCCATGAATTTGGGTGTTCATTAACACCTTTCCTTGAGGGTGTTAAATGACACCCCTGGGTGTTCATTGGCAACTCTATGGTTCAATTTGGGTGTTCTTCAACACATTCAGTAGAAGTATTTAAAAACACCCTTGTGTGTTCTTTGATGCCCCAATCGTTGGATTTTGGGTGTTCATAAACACCTTCCACCAAAGGTGTTGAATAGTGCCCCTTGGTGTCCATTGACACCTCTATCGTTAAACTGGGTGTGTTCATTAATGTTTCTTCTCTCATCGTCGTCCATGATGTCTATAGAAGTCGTCGACCAAAATACTAAACACTAACAATATAACTTCAAGACATTCAAGATACTCTTTATTAACCACAAAGCCACCTTGCTGCTCTGAATTTTTCTCTGCAAATTCATATCATGTACATGTATATGCTACAGGTAATGTTCGTGCTTCAGAAGAGGGCTTCACATTGATTACTCTATCGAAAAATTGAACGCACAGAACCTTTATTAAGAAAAGTTGAATATTTACTCCAGCTTCTCTTAGTACTCCAAGTTTTCCAAAAGGCAAATCAACTGCAAATAATTACCAAATACGTACACGTACTTCACAAACAATCATCAATACGTCGCTTTAATACCCGTAGTTGTCGTTTACTTATCCCATGTATCATACCACACAGTCAAAATAGCTGGACGATGTGAATGGAACAAAATGCCCTCCTCGTTCTATATAGACATTTTTGCTATTGGTGAATAACAAAGCAATCATCCGATCAATCAGTCAAATAAACGAATTATCATTATAATGTCTGTATGAGAAAATGGCCATTCTCTTCGATTTCACTGCTCAAGACATATTTAGGACAGACCGAGCCTTTTCTCCAACCGGCTTATGGCGCGGATTACACATGCCCTGGGCTTTGTATAGGAGAGTTTCAAGAAAAGTAGTTCAATGAACGTTAAGGTGTTCATTAGTTTGGGGTGGTACTGTAGATTGAAAACCCAGTATGCTCCAAGCACACTCTCCAGTCCAAGGAGAAAGTCTGTACATGCAAACAAACGCTGTTTTCCACATAAATCTGAATGTTGGTGGACTCTGCGATGCTTGATCCGGAATAGGTTAACACTGGGGTGAGGGCCTCTGGGACGTTCTGAAATATATATTTATATATATAAATATATATAAGTGTTTGTATTGACTTATTCGGAAAATTGCATTAAATATATTGCGAGTCAAATTACTGAATACACAACTAAGACCCAGACAGATAATCTACATCTAAAAAGCAAAGTGCACTACTGATCCAACGTGGCCTGAAAATATACGGATCTATATAGTAGTATGTACTATGACTGAAATTCTCACACAGATAGTCTATTGAGAAAATGGTGTTTTCTCGAATGAAGACTGAGCTGATCAGAAATAGATGACAGGATATATCGAAGTTGATATAAAGAATGGACCAGAAGTGAATATCCACTAAATATTGTATTATATACTTACGTCATTCTTCTGTATCAACACGGAGAGGTCCTCCCTGAAATGTGACGAGATAGCTTCTATGGTTGCTATTGCCATCCGATCTAGTAAATGGAAAAACACCTTGAGGTATTATGTAAAGGACGATTATTAATTTGGTGAAATCCCATGATTTGTGGTTGATAATTCTTCCATAAACCTTCACTGAATAAACATATCAATCTGTTTAATATTAAAATACAAAGTACACTACTGAGGACAAAACGAAATGATGCCTGCTGTTCTCTGTTACCACGCTATTTCCTGACTGTGTAATTTACACAACTCTTCAAATGTCACTTTCCCAGATACAGGATTGGAACAGCGACGATTTTCAGGCTTTATATTGACTATGTCAGCTATAATATTGGACACTGGATCAAGTGGAATCAGTCTGTTAACAAGGCTCCTGTCCTACACAAATCAGTATTATTGTTCCATATCCTCTCAATCAGAATTTGGTGCAATAATCTAGTATACCGTATAACCAATCATAACGAAGTGCTTTGAGGGAACTTCTTACATTTTTTAGCATCAGCTGTCAACCCTTCGTCTGCGTTAATGCTGGCCAGTATATCTTTTGAGGCGAACAGTTCAGCTATGGCAGCAGAATACTTGTTCATTGATGACAGAAGCTCTCTGTCTGCATCCTTTCCGATCAGTACTGTAAAGTCCCGTAAAAACTAAAAGAGAAATATTCGTTGGAATGAGTATATGGAAACAAAACCAATTCATTGATGGACCAAGAAAAAGTAAGTATTGGATCGAAGTGGGCGATGTTTTATCGATTGTAAGTGTCCATCGTGAAATGCACGTTCTTTCTTTCTTTCAGTACATCTTAGTTGAAGTGATTGTCATTGTGTTTTAAGATTACTTCTATACAATATGCTTCACCTCTCGCGTCAAATATGATACACTGCTGATATTTTATTGTTTTATTACCTGCTCTTCGTCCTTCAGAAATGGATAGGCCTCCAGTGTCTCGGCGATGGTTTTATCCTGTAGAGTTTGCTGTCTGTTTGCAAATGTAAATTTCATTCTCTCAGTAACTTGAGCTTCATCTGGTTTCCTCTTTTGGAATTCCTTTTGTAACCATTTTCTGTGCTGATCAATACTCTTCTCGTCTTCTCCACAAACAACTTGTTCATTCTGTGCCTGTCAGGGAATAAAAGGTGTATAGTTTTACTCCGATTCTTTATTAGATCTGGGAAACCATTTAAACTGCCAAAAGTATTGGAAATTATTAGCAGCAAAATTAATATCACGGATTCACAGAGAATCACATGTCAGTGATTTTTAATTATGGAAGTTTTCAACATATATATATATAAAAACATTTTCCTAGTCAATACCTAACGGCATTATCTGGCATATGGTGTCATAACACAAATAAATTCAACTTTGGTAACGCTTGTCCAGGTCAAGGGAAATATATCTGTTGATTATCGCGCGCATGGTTTTGAACGACGCGCGTGCGCCCTGACCATAGACAGATATGTTATCGTACAAAGGGAATATAATCAAACTCACCGATACCCGCAGAATCTTCGACGGTGTTGAAGCCTGGTCAACAGACGTTCTTTTTCTCTTTCTGCCATTAATTTCTCGTCTCGCCCGGACCTCTTCCACGCTACCATCTATCTTCCGTCTGGAGTTTTTGAACTTGGTCCTCAACAAGGAAGTCCAGGAGTCCTATAGAATGTAATAAACAACAAATCATTATAGTCATTAATTATACTCTCTAAAACAACTGTTTTCTAAAAGTACACTGTTTACACCACTGTAACAAAATTACATATCTACACCATTCATCAGGAAGTACACAATTTGTGTAATAAACAGATTGTGTAGATGCGCCATTTTGTATGTGTGAGAAAAACTTGTTTTCAAAACTTTCTCTGATCATCATCAAATACAGTTGAATGTAGCTTATCAGCCAAAAATAGAAATAAATGTATCAACATTCCCACACATAAAAGATAGATTACTTACATAGCCAGATCCTAAAGTGTCGCGCAAATGAGCATATTTCCCAATCAGTGTTGAAGCGACAAGGACGTAGAATCTGTGTGAAGGATATCTACAAATAGATGAAAACATATATTCATTATATGATGAACTACCTCCTATTTCTCGTATATTGTGCAGACTGTACTAACATCTACCAAGTTGAAGCTGTCCATAATGTTGGTGAAATAATCTGTGTTACAATCTACTGAATCAGAATCGCTGTAAAAGATATGAGCATTCATAAGGGTAATTATACTATCAGGGCGGGAGTACATATAATTGCCGACGAACGCCGTGTTTGATGTCATTTCTGTTGACCGGTATACGTGGAATCCGGTGTTTCAGCTGCCTATCCAATACATGAATAGCCAAACTTCCCGTATTCCATAAACATCAAGAGAATGGGTGAGATACTGGATTAAGCTTGCTTACATCGTAAATGAGATCATCGCCTCGAACATACTGTCAACCATTCTTCGTCTTTGGGAGGGCGATGGATCCTCTTTCTTCTTCAGACTTTGTTCAATGTCTGAGGGAAAGGGTTTCAGTGAAAACGTCAGAGGTTCTTCCCGAAGCACAGGGATGAACTGTTGTGGTCCAATGCTGAAACTTGAAGGATGTACCCTCAATTAGATTCCTTGCACAGTCGATCAAACCATGTTCTAATATACAACTACATGATCAAACAGGTTATTCGAAATGTATGCATTTGCCTATTTCTGACATCAACGTATAAGCTGCCATAATTCGCTTTTGGTCAAATGCAAACACACCGAGTGATGCCAGTTGTTTAGTAAAATATCAACATTCATAATATATTTACAGGAAATGAATGAAGGATCATTCTGAATGACGTACAGATGGATTTGTTGTTTATATGTATTTTCAAACTGTATACGGCTGAGTGTGACGCCAGCTAGAGTGAAAACTAGAGTGAACTCAGTTACTTATTTCGGGTGTTGGTGACTAGTATAATAAATAATGAGATGTCAATGGAGAGATAAGCTCGATGAAAGGCCACAACATGCGCATCCATACTAAAAAACGGCAAATAATATTGTGTGGATGAATCTACATTGTATGCTTTTTTTCTTCTTAAAAAAAAAGATTTCTTTTTTTTGCAGTTTTTCAAACTAACCTGTCCGGGATATCTTCTTCAGTACCACCGTTTGAAACGATAGGACCCTGCCAAGAGAATAATGCTGAATGACAACTGCACAATAACAATTATTCAAAGTCACTTTCTAAAAGAGCCAGAAGAGTACTCCATTACGACGTACGTTTTAGATTCGCCCATTTCGCCATTTCTATAAAATACTAATAATACATGTGCTGTTGTGCACTAACCAATCGATGAACCGATAGAACCATTTCTGGATATTGATTAGATAGTTGGATCTTACAGGTGTTAAAAGACAAAAGAGAAAAAGGGCCGCTGATCGGCTGCAAAGTATTGCAAGCAATATCCAATATCCAACTCCAACAAGACACCGAATAGCAAGAATATATGTGCGTGTACTCTGCTGTATAAACCCATCCTTGCAAAGCAAAACATCGGTAAACTACTATCAGAAATATAGAAATATGATGGTGAAGAAAACTTGCGACTCTTACTGACCCGTCTCAGCCCTTACCATACAAAAGCTAAGAAAACCGTTAAACATCCAGCACAAAATGGCGATCTGGCCGCTTTACTGTGTAGGTGGCATGGATTAAGCGAGGCTGTGGGGAGGTAAAGGGTGGGCACGGTAGCTCCGGATACGATCTACCGAGATTACGCTGGTATGTGTTTGTATACGATAAGACGGAGAATGCATGATGTGAACCTCGAACCTTCGCCTGCGACAATATGGACCATTGTATGGGAAGAACAAACAAGAACTGAGACCTCGAGGGAGTCTCAGTACTTATGTGCACAAGTCTATGCATTCATGTTCAACAGGAGTAAAACAAACGTTCCAGCAAAATATCTGTAAAACTCCTGCAACTATCATTATGACAGCATATATATGAGTGAAAAGTAGGCTTTTTCGAATGTTAAAACAGCCTTCAATTTAATACTACAACTATGACATTCTGCACGTCCAAAAGAGAAGCTCGGAATTTATGGTACTAATGAAGAGCCGAGGCAGTTCCTTGCGTATACAGTAGAAATAACAGCGGCTCAACAAAGGATCGGCTGTTCTGCCAACTACGGGCCAATAATCGCGAGCAGAGCAACTCGAGAATTTTGAACACTGGGCCCAATGGAGCGTAACAATTTTTTTTCTGAAATTTTTCTCTAAATATTTGAAATCAAATTATATCAAAAGAAAATTCCCCAATGACGTTATTGTATCTAGCACAATGAGCATGGAACAGCATATTGACCGGTAAAACTGGCATTTCGATGAACGTTTGAAGACATGTTAGTTATCGAAGTTGGCTGTATTTTAACCGCGTAAAAGTTTGAATTTAAACCCACAAAAATGCTCGTGCAATTAAAAAAAAACGTAAAGACTATTTGTCGCTCACCTGAAAAGTTGCCGTTGCCACATCAATTATGTTTGAAAGATTCACGTTTCTCCTGACCTCCTCTTTCAGATCTTCCAAAGTGACAAAACCACTGGGAATTTGGATCTTCTTCTTGTTTTTTCCAACAATAAGGAGGCAGGTAGTCGAAAGACTTCTTTCTCCTCCCTCCATATTCATGATGGTAACGAACAAGTACGGTGTTTCGAGATATATGGTATTCAGGAGCTGAGTGACTGTTTTGGAATCTCATTCGAAGTGAAGTGAATGTCCAAATATGTTGCCTTATATGTACTTATGCCGCCGATAGACTCGTATATACTATACCTTATGAGACAAATTGCACTAATTGGTGGCATTTAATCATAATAACAGCACTGGCGGCGTGTCACTTCGAACAGAGGAACACAGGTCTCGCAGAAAGCAGTTGGCTGTTCTGTTAGCCTCCAGCGGAAATTCACCTAGGGGTCAGATAACTCACAATTTTTGCTCAGAAAAATTGAAGTTTGAGAAAATTATCAAAAGATATCTTATCTGCCCAATATATATGTTAGAATCCTCATTGAGTTGTGCTTTTTGAAGATAAAACTCATTAACTTCAAATTTAATTGTAGGCTTTTCAGAGGGAGGAACAGCGGGGGACTTCCTCTATTGACGAGTTCCACTATAGTTTATATTAAACAGGGTTAAACATAAAGCAATATAGAAAGACTGCCCCGTGTCTCGAAATGGTGTACATGTATATGTTTACAATACCGATTACTACTGTGATAATATTCCGCAATAATAGTTACACCAGTTTATAATCATACATAGTTCATTTTTACTATGTGGATGTTCGATTCTCTATCTCTCTAGCCCGACAATTAATTTTATTTCGAATTCCATCATACGTTCTCCTAGAGCTGTCTTATAATGTGTGATCTGATCTTATTTGACAAGCGGACCCAGTTTTCCCCAATGCTATGAAGTTTTGGGGACATTTATCCTCCACATACTCTGTACAGCTTTATCAGACGAATCATGGTTATAGAAAATGGGGATATTAAAATGTATCGTGAAGACTGTTCTGTACATCATTGATTGTTCATCATATATCGTAACAATCCAATTTCCAGTAACATAACTGCGATTTAAGTAACACAATATTTAAGGAAGTTATCCGGGCAGAACTCATTAGTGCCGATATACAAAATATCTTCTTAATATTGCCGTGTTGTTTGTTACACGTACTTTTAATGTAACAATTACCAATCAAAACACATAAACAGTCGATAAACAAAACTGAAGGGAAGAATCATTGTCAATAAATTATATGACAGCTGTCAGGAAGCAAACAACTATGCATCTTAATTACCGTCATTTATACACGCCACTCTGCGTGAGAAGATTATAGGAAGCAAGTGACAGGCAGTGACCACAAGGTATGTGATGGTAGCAATCAATTGCATCCCCAGTTATCCCCACATGCGAATGTAACACAGATTACCAGAATAATTTTATTTCTTAGTTTATTTTCGGCGAAAAATAACACGAGAAATCTGTTACAGAGGGCAAACTCCGTAATATTATAGTTATTATTTTAGAAGATGAATATTCCGGTATGAACCATTTAATTTTCACGTTGAATATTCGCATCTAGTTATGGAATCCATTCATCTATACCAGCATTCTTAAACATCTTAAACATATCCAAGTGATTACTAGCGCTTCGTATGTTTCAGTTTGAAGTTCTCCGTCTCTAACACCACCAATACTCCCTGCTAAACACACCTGAACGCGTAGGGTGTGTATTCAGATCGGAGTGTCTCGTAATATTCACGGATTGAATCCATATTTTCTTGCATTTTAACCAGAGGCATAATAATCTTTAAAATAAACAGTGTGAATGCTAATAGATACCATTCCGCATTAATAACACAGATGGCTATCTGTATACAATGCACAGGAATACAGTCAGTAAAAATACTTTATGATAACACCAGTCTAAGCAGTATATATGAGCGCACTTTTCCAATATACCTGTGTACATATCTCTCCTAAACAGATGCGATCGATTTATACAGCAAATGCTATGCGACTCCGATATCCAGCGTGCATGATCCTGATGATTTAACTTTACATGTAACCTGTCAACCTGGGATCGAAATGGCCGCAACCAGAGTTTTCAAGTGTCCACAGTGTCCATCAACAGCTATCACCTTCCGAAATTTACTCCGGCATATTCAAGTTACTCATAGTCAGCAGAATGACTGGAACATCACGTGTGGAGTAGATGGGTGTCAGAGAACCTACAGACTGTTTTCATCCTTTAAAAAAACACCTGTATCGAGAACACAGACATCTTATCCAAGGGGCTGGGGCCCCTCGAGTTCATGATCTCCATCCTCCAATTGTTAGTCCCGAGCCATCGGATTCAGTGTGTGATCTTCACCCAACAGCTGTTCAAAGGTCTGTTCATTTCAACGACACAGACACCGGCTCAAACGAAATAGTGACTTGCCAGGAGGCGTCGATAAAATACATTTCTTTGCTTTTGCTCAAAATGAAGGAAAAGCGGGGTCTTCCGGAAACTACAATAAATGAACTTGCGCAAGATATGTACAGTTTAATGGAGGTATATCACGAAAACTATTCTGCAGCAATCGGTGAGCAACTGCAAAAAACTGGATTCGACGTCCGTTCAAATGGCAAGCTGATAGAACTGCTGTCAGAGAATCACTTTCGTGATAGTTTCAGGCTCCTACATAGTTCAGCAGAGAGACAGAATTATTGGAAGACATGCCTACCCCATGTTGCACCAGTGACAGTGAGGCTCGGAAACCGACAGTCATACCAGTATATCCCTATATCGAAGGTCATCGGAATCCTTCTGGGAGATGAAAGTGTCTGGGAGAATGTAAACAGACCAGCCGGAGAAGAGAATGCAGAGATTTTGACAGATTTCGTGGATGGTCAATTTTCTAAAGCCCAAAATCTACACATTGATGAGAATGGAAAGCGCAAATTGATGATTCACCTTTACATGGATGAATTTGAAGTATGTAATCCCCTCGGAGCCCAGAGGGGGAAACACAAGATTCTTGGCGTCTACTTCTCTCTGCTAAACTTGTCACCACAGTATTGATCGCAAATATCGAATATTCACCCGACAATATTGGTGAAAAATACGTTCGTCGACAAATTTGGGCTAGACAAA
>JAVTVY010039895.1:0-19269 GCA_036873755.1 Hanleya hanleyi | reverse complement strand
TGGATGAAAATCTTACAATTAGACGACAAGATCAAGCACTTGGAATAAACTGCAAATTTGAAAACTACAAAATTCGAAAATTGATTCAACGACAAGTCTATCCTGAGCCAAAATGTCATTCAAAATGGGAAGCCTTTTTTGGGATAACACTCAATTGGCCACAGATATGGAAAGCAATACAATCGACGTTAATTAGCAATACAGTTAGGCAATTCATCTGGAAATGTACGCACAATAATATCGCAACAGACTATATACTAAATAAGATGGGACTATCGGATGGGTATTGTGTCAGATGTAAAACAGAAATAGAAACACAAAGCCATCTTTTCATTCATTGCAGTTATAATTACGACACGTGGGTCACAGTAAATAAAGTGGTGAATCAACTGTTATCGCAACGACATGTAGGGCGCATTAAAATATGTGAACAGGATATTCTGCTTGGTTACAATGGTGCAACCAATCTATCTGATGTAATTAACATGCTAATATTCAACACCAAATGGTGCATTTGGAAGTCAAGAAACGACGCTAAATTTAATTCGAAAAAGACAACTTTAATTGGACTATCAAACCAAATAAACTATATCATATTATTAAACAGTGTATTACAGTTCTTCACACAAAGAAAAAATGGTCCGAGTGTATATTAAATGCACTCAATTATATTAGAGAAAATGTATAAAGAAATTCTGACATGCAAGAAAGCCTTTGAAAAATGTGAATGAATAGTATGTAATGATCAAATGTGGAAAAATGTATACACTTTAAAATGTGAAAAACATATGCAGAACTCGTAGGAAATTATCTTATATTTGTACTGCAACATGTATGCAATTGCTACAGATTGATTGGAAATTGATGTAATGTATATTGTGAAATGTAAATATATATGTATATACGGTAATAAAAAAAAAAAAAAAAAAAAATGTTTGTTTTTTGCACTTTTGGGGGGAATTCCCATACTATTTCCCTGAATTCCTGAAAAAACACCTCGCAAACCAAATTCATTCTGATACTAATTTCGTTATTATATAATAATGTTTCATGTGTGTTAATTTCATTTTGGTTCAAGAAGTGGTTTTTGATAAATATTGAAAAATTAATTCGTTGTTTTTTGCAACCTGGTAGGAAGTTTTGCAACTCCAAATACGTCTCTGGGAAAAGCGATTACGCCAGTGGCCGTGTGGTAAGTTCGTATGCTTCGGAGAATCATAGTTTACATTTGTGGGTTCGAATCGTCTCTTTGACATTAATATTCTTTTCGTATTCATAAACACTTGAGATTATTTTCTTCGAACTATGAAGCATAATACAACTTTAAAATGTCTTCATTGATAATTAAAAGTATAGATGTATTTATAATTCGAATTTGACAAAAGTATATAGTATGCGCGTTGGTTAACTATTCTACGTTAAAGTCGGCCTTCGAACTTTTTTATTTGTCAATTTTTACTCAGAAATATTATGTTGAAGGCATCATAATCAGAGTAGACGATTTATTTATTTTTGGAGTGATCGGCTGATGTCAGCATGAGTGTCACTTTTGGAAAAGGGAAATGTGAACTGTGTGAGAGTTTTACCATCAGGCCAAACAAGAAAAGTATCTGTTTCATAATTTTATTGGGCTCAGGGTGGATGAGCGCATGATATGGACATACATAAAGGTCTCGATTTTCCAGCGATGTAGAGGGCGGTGCGACAGATCTACTCGAGGAAATAGTGAACCAGCAACACCAAATGCTATGTCTCCCACTCACACAACACAGGCTCGCGCGATGCGTTCTTCTTCCTTTTGCACGTGTCGGAAGGTCAAGGGCAAAGTGTTTGCAAAAAAAGAGGTGTAAACACGAAGTTTGTTCCACCTGAGGTCCAATTGGATATATTCATTTGACAGGCGATTTTCGTATCAACAGGAGTTATTTGTTGCACCAGTCTTTGATTGGAAGCCACTTGAGCAAATGGCATGAAATTGACGAGAGCAGTTTAAAGAATCAAAATAAAATGAAATTGTCGGATAAATGACTAAAAAAACATATTTGGAGTTATGTTGTGTATGAAACGATAAATTCGTTTGGAGCGGCCTAACCTTGAAACCGGTATCTTTTATTTTTAGATCTGGGGATTCCGCTGTTCAGCACAGCGTCACAGATCTTCCACATAATAGCGGCTTGACAATAGGCGGTCAGAATAGTACCACACGATATCTTACCGCAACTAGTCCTTTCCTCAACATCAAACCGACCGTAGCAATATTGCCCCAGAACATTGCAAACTAGTATAGTACAGGAAGCAACTTCTGGAATTTTCTTGAATACTTGTACTGGTACCAAAGAATGAGTTGAAACAGTCAATACTTTTCTAATTGAGGACGATAACGAAGTCTTTAACTTCGGTTCCTCTATGGGAATGAATAAATTATTTAGGCCTGGCCTGAATAGGTGTTCAAAACTTAGCAATGGAGAGAAACAAGGTGATAAAATAAACTGAGCACCTCCCA
The DNA here is from genome assembly GCA_036873755.1 of Hanleya hanleyi. Classification (NCBI taxonomy): domain Eukaryota; kingdom Metazoa; phylum Mollusca; class Polyplacophora; order Lepidopleurida; family Hanleyidae; genus Hanleya; species Hanleya hanleyi. The sequence continues at coordinate 16,766 of JAVTVY010039895.1, read as the reverse complement.
ATCACTGAAGAACAGCTATTGGCCGACCGATGCAGAGATCCTTTCGGTCAAGACGGAATATGTTTTGAGAATAAGAAAAAGGTTGCCAACATATACGATTAGGCCTATAGATCAAGAGGCAATTGGATGAAAAATGGGAGATAGACTAGAATGTGTACAGAAAAGTACAGACAACTCGCGCTAAACGAGAGCGGAAAACAATAGATCAGCTGTTCCTTGACCAGCGAGACTGGAGAGTGCGCATTGGGATCATGGGGATTGTCGCTAAAGCATTAAGACGTGTGTCAACAGGCGCTAAGACGGGCGTTAATTCAGTAAGGCATGTGTTGACGGGCAATACAACGAATAAGTGTCAACTTCATGGGGATATCACGATATAATTTAGATCAATCAGCTTCTGAGCTCTCTTTCCATGGCACTGAGTCATTCCTTTTTGCCGAGTTCCTTCAGTTAGCTACGCAGATCGAAACGAGTTTGTAATCATCGAGAAACAGTTCACCGTGTTAAGAGCCAGTTGACACTCTTTTTTCTTCAAAAAATCAAAATCAACACGCCACGCACATCTATAGCAGGATAGAATCAGATGACACTATATGAGTATGTTTGATAAAGAAGATTGGCCTGGTAAATATACGTTTGTGATATGACGTTCTGGTTCTGAGCTACATGAATAATTCAATGAAGGCAGGGGTGTTTAATCTGGCATGATGGAAGACAACATTTTTCGGAGGTTGTGCATATGCACGTCGATGATGTTACAGATCATACTAGTATTAGGATAGCCATGACACTGTATTATTACAATTGAGTGAAAGAGATTTCTTTATACCTCAAACTTTGACAAATGATGGCCAACGCCTCGCCAAAAGTCCCAAAACAGGCTACTGCATGAGCATGCGCATCGATGACATCTAAAAAGCGGGCCGGCGACAGTGTCCTGCTACAATCCATTACCCGTCGTTTCAGCGCCCGGATCATTTAAAGTGCCATGGACGAGTACTCCATGGGCCAGGGGTAAAGGAGGAATGTGGACAAGCGCCCAGGTCAGTTGATGCGACATCAATTCACACAACACTCTGTGCCGCAACCAGGTAGAAGAGCCGTAGGCATCAGCATCGAGGCAGCGGGAACCAACCACCTCGCTGGGGGTCTAATAACACCCCAGCCACCAGTCAGATTTTTGGACCGGATTCGGGGCCTTCGCGCACATCGCCGGCAGTGACATCATATATAGTAAAATAGATGTTTAACGAAAATTTTGATTACTTTTCAAGTCTGCATAATACCTCCGTTGACCTAGCGTTAAAAAGAATTATCTGGAGATAATTTTCCCTGTTTATCTGGACACAGCATATGAAAAGTAGTTCGCTCATGTGCAACACTAAAGGAGTTGTTTGGTCGGATTCAAACTGAACCGTGCGTTGGTTGGTTTCCCCTATACGTCATAGCAACGTAGTAAAGGTCAACGCCGCTATTGGAGGCAGGGATGTTATTGGAGCCTGCGAAATGGAGCATGCGCTGTGGGGAGGTTGAGCGGGAACACCCACCCATCGCACGAGTGCGATGACGATGTCGCCCTAGTTCAACAGCCAGATTCCGACGATAAGCTTCTGGGCCAGATTTTGGACGACGTGGATGACAAAGTACACTTTCTGGACGACCCCATAAATGTTTCCAGCGATCTTTTACCCGAAGTGAGTGACATCTACCGGTTCCATTGATCCCAAAGTCGGCAATGCTTTGCTCCCAGCTATCTTTTACCCGAAGACCATCCAGTGAGTGACATCTACTGGCTCCATTGATCCCATAGTCGGCAATGCTTTCAACGTCATCTCCCTATTCAAGATATCTACAAGTTTCGACTGACCGACGTCGCCCGTCTACACAGCTACGTGAAAGCCATCTTCAAGGATCATACTACGACCTTCAAATTAAATCTCGCTTTTGAATACATCTTATGCAACAAGATGACGGATCAACTGCGCTATTTCTATTTCAGTGTCAACAACCACGTGTACGCCCATCCTTTCACCATCACCAATCGTGCGTCCCTGGAGAATGCCCTGACCCAACTAGAGACCTTTGGAATGGGCCCGTTAACAACGCCCCAACTCCAAATGGACAGTGGAGAGGGTCACCAATATTACGTTTTTCGTAACCAAAATAATCAGCCATCCCCGAAGATTGACGCAACAATAAATTGCGTTTCTGACTGGATAAGAGCAGCTGAGAATATGTCTAACGGAGAAGAGCGAAGATGACCGAAGATTGAACTTTCTCAAATGGCGGCTTCTGATTGGACAAGCGCAAATTTGGACAGCGTTAATCTGGGCGTTAACATAGGGCGTAAGGTGTTAAGATATGTGTTAATGCGTTAAGATAGGCGTTACGGCGTTGCGTGGTGATAGTCCCCTTCTTTCACTGCATTTATTGCTTTGCATTGGGGCATACTCAGCACTTCAAAAAGTGCCTCTTTCCTACTACTCCTCAGTGCGCATGCGCGTTACACCTCCTCTCTGGCTCTACCCGATAAGAGCTTCCATAGGATACCATCTAAGCCCATTTGGACCAAGGGTGGCCAATCTCTATCCCAAAGTTCACGCAAATGTTCTTTTCCACTGTGCATGCTCTGATTTACGGTATTTCCACTACACACCAGTCCTCCCACACAGTGCTTCAATGTGACCCCTACATGACCAATTCAGACCAAGGATGGTCCATGTCTACCCCAAAGTAACTAAAGGAGATATGGGACCTATTAATCAAGGGGCGTGACCTTTGACCCATGCGCATGGACATTCCGGAGATGTCATTTTAACATTGAAGTGACTGAAGATAAAAATTTATTTAGGGCAGAAAATTGATCCAAGAGTTAAAATCAGGGGAGGTAATCACGAACTGGGTCCAACAGAGTTATTGCCCCTAAATGGTCCCCCAATCAGTTTTATATACTACTTGGGGAACAGGCAAAACGTGGTCTCGTTGCGTTTCTCCAATCTCGGTGTCAAACTCCTAACCGAGCATGTCAGCTGAACAACTATCGTCTAGGTTGGGCCCCTGCTATCGAGGATGTCTCGGTGTCAACAAAACACAATCTGGCTGTCAAAAACGTTAGATAAAGACATGGACTCGACAGAATTTGGCATCCGTAGAGACAACATACGGTATGAAACGAAGAATTAGGTCTTCCACGGAACCCAGCAAGTCTCATTTCACGACAGAAAGTCAGGAGGTATATTCTACTTAAAGCAGAAGTCTTGGAATAGTGATCAGAAATCGGCCTTCGTCGGACAGGGCCATGGTCCATGTCATAAATGTGCTTAACTATGGACATTCGCCTATACCCCTTTGCTACAACATCGAGGCATGTATTTAATCAGTGAAAACTATTATAAAGTTGGTAAATATGCGTCAAATCATCCTACTATTTGTAGACAGCACCATATGCTTATCTTAAAAAATATTTTAATTAATTCTAACAACCCTGAGGTGAAAATATGTCGCTGGTTAGAGATATTGCTCCACGTCAGATAGAAGACCTCCAGCTCCGGCGCTGTACATAGAGAAAAACAAATTCCACAAATATTCATACACAATCTGAAACCATTTATACGAAGCAGCGTGAAAATGTCCGCCTCGCCCGATATTATTGGCAACTATATTGCGAGTAGTATATCAGGCGCATATTGGGTCCAATTTAATAACTCTGTTGGCCCAATTCCTGGTTATCTCCCCTGATTCGCACATTTCTGCCCTATATCGGACCCAATATGCTCTTTTATTACTTATCAAATTGACGTCACGGATGACGTTACATCCATTCACGTGACATCCGGGTCACAGGTCACATCCGGGTCAAAGGTCACTTCCGGTCAAGTGACGGCCCAGCAAGAGTTATCTGTCCCTACATAAGACCCCAGTGACATCCAATGTTATGAATGGGATAGGAGTATTGGGGTGGTCATTTGTTTTCTTGTGGATTTTACCATGGGTGTGGTACCTTGTTTCTTTGTCTCGCCAGGTAGAATACGATGAGAGGGGTCTCGAGGCCAGGGGTTGACTTTCGCTGAAAAGTTCAGGCAGGTCTGTCGTGGACATGTTAGAGCCATTCTGGTCCCAATGGGAAACCCACTCATGGACATTTGCGCTATGGGGTGTGGCTCCTTATTTTCTTCACCTCGAGCTGTAGAACACAGTGGGAGGGGTCTCGAGGCCAAGCGTTGACTTTTGTTGAAAAGTGCTGATGAAGCATGCGAAGTAGGTAGGCAGATCGAAGTGCACGTTTTTGGATCGCGATGGGCCAATACTGGGCGTACTGGGCCGTATGAGGGGACATCGTGAAGCTCTTGTGGGGGAGCATGCACAGACAAGGAATTGTGGGAACAGGGCACTGTAAGGGACGTTTTGGGGTCGAGGTGGAGCCTTAGTGGTCCGATTGGATCGGAGAGGCTATCAGTTTGAAGCACTCGTGAAGGAGCGTCCAACTCGATGAGTGCGGAGTGAAAGTAGCGCTTTGGTGCGCATGCGCAGGCAGGGAATGCTGGGAAAATGGAATTGGAATAGACGTTTTGGGGTCGGGTGGATCCATAGTGGTCTGATTGGATCGGGGAGGGTATCGGTTTGAAGCTCTCGTGAGGGAGCGTTCAACTGGACTGGTGTGGAGTAAAAGTAGTGCAATGGCGCGAATGCGCATACGTGGAGCAGTATAGAACGTGCATTTGAAAAGTGGAAGTTTTGGGAATAGAGGTGCGCCATCCTTGCTCTAATATGCCGCTATTGTACCGTGTGGGGAAGACCAATGTGACGTCCTCAGAAATACAGAAAGCGTATTTAAAGTCCAGTTGCCGCTTAGTAGAAGAGAAACCAGAAACACGTCATACTGTAGACAGATGAGAGAACAACAACAACAGGGATGACAAGTCATTCATTTTATTATCCCCTCAGGTAGATCATACAGACGCTGGGGGAGCCAGTAGATTCTTGTCGAATCAGAAGCCGTCGTTTGAGAAAGTTCAATCTTCGGCAGGGTCGCTTCTGGCCTAAGCGTCATCGGACAGGCCAGGATACTGTTGAGGCAGCATGTCCTGAAACGTTGTTTGAGCATTTTGATCCAGGGCCTCCGTAGGTGGTAACCCCATATGCTCTTCCAAGTGACGCTTGGTTTTCTTGATGGACCTCTTTGTGGATTCGCCCTTCATTTCGAGTGACACGATCTCCAAGCGCCCAACTATCCCATCCCAGAACCCGAGCTCCGAACTGCCCATCCCCGTGCTCTGAGTGGCTACGCTCCTCCCGAGCTTCAAGCTCTCGACTGCTCCATCCCCGAGCTTCAAACACCTAACTGCCCCATCCCCGAGCTCCGATCAGCCAACTGTCCCAGCCCCAAGCTCGATTTCTTGCACATGAACACGACATACATCTGTGAATGCTTCATTATACGCCGGGTGTCCTTGAAGACGAGAGCCATGGTTTACGCCTGTCATTTGTGTTCGAAGTCATTTTCCACGCCATTTAATTTACGTGGACATTTGCTGTCCATACATAATAATCGTGAAGAGCGAAGCCATCTCACGGAACGCGCAAATTCAACGTACGCGCGAGAACGATCAATACAAGCGTCTAGTCCGTCATTCATAATTCAGCCGTCGTCCTTTAAAGAATATCCGCGTCCATAATCCAAAGATCTATTCCATATCCATATAACAGTATTAGCACCAAATTCAAAAAGACAATCATAGTATACATAAACATAGGCTAGTTTCCTGCAAGAGAGAAGCGGTCAACCAAACGTCACACACGAGGGTATTAGAGCATCCCTATATGATGACGGTGAGCGGCCCCATGCGATGCGGAAAGACCTGCTGGATGATGAAATTCTTAGAGGAAGGGCCCTTCAGCTATACCCGTATAGTTTGGTGCTACGACATCCAATGGGTGACCCGGGTATATCTTCTGCTGCATAAGAAACAGATAGTACCCAAAGAGGATACTAACACAACTACCCGTGCCCAGAATCTGCTACTCTGCATGAGGCATTTCAAACCTTTATGGAGACGCATCTGGAGATGGGAAATTTAGGTACAAAAAAGCGTACCTGAGATACAACACATCATGAATCGTTAGATTCTTGGAATGTGCTTTAGAAAAGGTTAACTGGAACATTATACTGTGAAAGTCATGTGGCTCTGTCAGTATGTCGGCACCTCTTCCCACTTCCCTTATATGTGTTGTAATTTTTGCATGTATATGGCGAGATTCTGCTGGTGGACGTTTCGTCCCCGAGGCTCGCCCACTTGATATATGTTGGCATTTGTGGGAAATTGAGGCTGGGTCGACATTGGGCCTTACAGACTAGTCTTTTGTGTTAAATGCCGTCATTATCATCTGACGACGATACATCTCACCAATCGCTACTGTACGATTTGTCACAGCGAAACAGCTCACCAATTCCCAATATACGAATTGTCAGAGCATTTCCATCATAGCTCTCTAGGTTTGTATCTAATACCACTTATGCCGGTGCTAGGGGCCGTGTGGTCATACCATAATCAGGGAAGATAACCAGGAATTGGGCCAACAGTTATCGCCCCTAAATCGGACCCAAAATGCACTTTATATACTACTGTGGCGTTTCTTCGCAGCGAGATTGTGGAAGTACAACATTTTGGCTTTACTCCTTGTCAATGATCCACAGGCGAAGCTCCGAAAATTCCTCGCCCAAGTTCTGGTTTGTGAGGAACTCGCCGTGTACCTCTTATACCCAGAAGTTTGAGTTATAATGATCGATCCAAAGAAAGAAAAAAAACTGTCTTGTGTAATATACAATTTTATTTACGTCCTAGGAGACAAAGCTAATTATCCCTGCATGATTAAACCATGATAAATATATAGTGTATAAAATTAGATTAAGTAATGTATGGCATTCACAAAGAGCTAAATGTGTTTCTTAATTTATTTGGAAGAGGCTCAATTTATTCAGAAATATCATATTACTCTCCTGAAGGCAGAATGTGCACAACAGAATTTCAGCGCGAAAGCTACCTGAAAATTCTTGATAATAACAGCAGAAAAATCCCATTAAAAGGTTGTATTTGTACAGTCATTAGAGATGAGTTTCATTTTACGGTCTTGTGTCCAAAATTAGACTGACGTTCAAAATATACCTCGATATACTTCTGTTAGACCGAATGTGATCAATCTTTTATAGATAGCTTTTTTAATTCGAGACTTTCGTAAGCTAAACAAAGATGTGACTTTATCAAAGAAGATATATTACATACTGATGAATGGATCATCTACTCAAATTGTAGATGCAACTATATTTACCTATACTTATTATACATGATAGTATATGTATATAGCTCTATATATATTCCCTAGGTTGATACAGTCAATGTGTTTACCCTCATTAACTCCACGAGAGCTAGAGACCATTTTATTTTGTCAAAGAGAGAGAGAATTAGGGAGAGAATTAAGGTTTAACGTCGCGTTCAGCAATATTTCAGCTATATAGCGACGATCAAACAAAATTATATAAGTATTCTAAAAAAAAAAAAAGTCAACAACCCAGCAATCCAGAAGTTATCAACACAACACACCAAAAGACATGCGAGTTGGTCAAGACAGGGGACGTAACTCTTTCTGGAATATTATAAACGGACACAACTCTTCGTCTTTCATTCATTCTCATATTAATCATCATCAGTTCTCTATTTCCATCAATTCAAACATTCAGATTCAAACTCCTGTCATTACATCCGCACCGGACCTACGTCACTCCTGGTCCCGGAGAACATACGCGCTTTGAACATCCAATTACTGATGGTACCGTAATCGATTTAATAAACGGGCGTTTGAACATTGTTACTTCAGCTATTGCTATATAGCTGAACTATTGCTGAAAGCGACATTTAACCTGAATTCTCTCTCGCTCCTTACCTCAGCTATGGGAGGGATAGCCAGTGTGATGGATAAGAATGTCCTGGTGATTAGTGTCATTTTTCATATCGTTTTCTATTGCAACTAAGTACGGACACTTGTCCTCAATGTGGAGAAATGTGTCCTACCTGGGTTAAAAGATTGGAGCCGGACACTCGTTGCCAGCGTACATTCTTAGCCTCCACACCGGCTATACTTACTGGGGCCAATTTAGGTTACATGTTGCTACACTGCTATTTCATGTGTCAAGAATTTTATAACAAATTTGCTGTATGGCGCAAACTATCTTTGATGGAGATTCAAATGTCTCTGGAGGGGATGGTATTCTTTAGTAAATAGGCGACGAAGTTCCATCACTTGTGAACACATTCCGCCTAATCGTCGAGTGATAGGCGCCAGTCGGGTGGGTCTCAAAAAGTATACACAGACCAATTCGCTTATTCGAGAGTCCGGATATATTTTGTACTATTGCCTGCTGTGGTGTACAGCTATCAACCAGTGACCATTAGTAGAGGACATCGGACCTCGGTATGAGGAGTCGGTCATGCACCAATTCTATACGTCGATGTATGGAACGTATTTTGAACAAAATCTAGTTTTTTCATCAAATCCCTAATATTTCAGACACACGTTAGGTGCATAATATGTTATCCGCCACTCAAAGCAAAGTCTGGTATTAATGTAAAGCCCTTTTGGGACAAGCTTTAAAATAATTGTTTAATTTGTGTGCGTGCCCTCGAAATTGTGTAGGTTAAACTTAGCCGTATGACCATCAACTTGCGCAAACCAAGCGCCCTAAGGCCGTCTTACAAAGCGTGCGTAGCTTTCGCATGACATAAACCGCAACGGTTATGGATGTTGAAGGTATGTGTAATTCCTGGCGTAAACTGGAAAGTACTCTTCCAGTTCAGAGTTCTGCATTTTCGTTACACAGATCCTTGAAGGCTGCTAAATGATTAAAACAGTCCTGGAAATCAGATAGATAAAGAAGACGGCAGATCCAAGAATAGCGCAGCGATATTTGGGGAATCCGCCTCTTTTGTTTTAGAGTGATCGTATAACCGTATTTTCGTTATTTTGGGATTACACTATCTTAGTATTCTAGTGCAGAAAAAAATCTGTGTCACGACTGTTACGTGATCAATTTTCTGCACAAGAATCTTTGCTATACTACGACAGTATAATCCCAAAATAACGAAAATACTGTTAGATTATGTGTGGTTAAGACACCGCAAACCTTGGTATGACACTAATTTGTATAAATTTTTTACACATCTTCAGATACCTTCTCAAGTTCGTCAACTAAACGTGAAATATTCAGATTCACATGAGGGATGGAGGGATGTTGAGCAGGAGATACTGGGCAGGTCTCCGTTTCTGTATTTTGTTCTGGTTCTTGATGCTGTCGTCTAATGTGTATCCTCAGGGATTCTCGCATTCTAAATGTCAGGTCACAGTGCGGACATTTCACTGGCCTTTCGCCGGTATGTATTCTTATATGTTCCTGGAGATAAAATTTCTCACAAAATCTTTTACCACACTTCGTACACAAGAATGGTTTCTCCGTAGCGTGCGTTTTTGCATGCGTATATAGACTACTTCTATGCTTGAACGCTTTTCCGCATATGGAGCAGAGGATATTTTTATCTCCGTGCACACGAACATGACGTTTTAAATATTCCTTTCTAGAAAATGTCTTTCCACAAAAGGAGCATACGTGTGGCTTTTCCTCCTCATGGACTTTCATGTGATCTGTGACTTGCGCTCGAAGGCGGAACTGCTTGCCACATAGATCACACGCGTGTGGTTTCTCTCCCGTATGGACAAGAGTGTGGCGTTTCAAATAGCATTTCGAAGAGAACTGTTTTCCACATACGTCACATGTATGAAGATTTTGTCCTTCCTGTTTCTTCGTGCGAACGTTGGATTTAGCGTTCGTGGTATTTTTCTTCCGACGGACTGTACGTACGTCTGAATTTTCTTCCGTATGTGTTCTAATATGTTGAATGAACAGTTTCTTTCCCCTGAGTTTATTCCCGCAAAAGTTACATGAAAACAGGTTTTCAGTTTTAGGCAGTCGCGAAATATCTATCAGCTGATAAGTCTCCTGTGCAGATACACTGCTTGCCTCGGCTTTGCCTTCACCTTCGCTGACAGAGAAAGCAGGCAAATTTCTCGTCTGTTCGGAAATATCAGTGGATGCGATTGACTGGCATGGTCCATCCTCTGAAAGATTTAATATTGTCTTGTTTTCTGGAGATGAATGTTTCGTATCAAGACTGTCGTTGTCTGCGTCGGTTTCACTGCCATCACTGCTTGCAACATCGTCATTCATTGTATCGCAATCATCGGAGCTGCTGTAATCTTTGTCTATGCTATCATCACTTCTTTCATCATCCCCTCTGGCTGTTATCTTCGCCACAGGTACACTTGTCGGAGAGTCGGTGTGAGTTTCTTCACATTGTAGATGAGTTCTCGTGTGTAACTCGAGCAAGGACTGTGTCGAAAACCCAGCCTCGCACTTCAAACATACACAGGAAAAGGACAGCACGTTGTTGACTCTTACAGTGTGAATTCCTAGCCCCTTTCCGGTGAAGACACGTGTTTGCAAGTCAACAGAGAATAATACCTCGGTCCGGATTCCCTCTGTACAGGTTCCAGTGCCCGAACCCCCTGGAGGAAGTTCCACCTTCATCGTCTTAATACTGACAGGGTCCATTCTTGGTATACTAGAAAGACAAAATGGACATACAGGTGACTGAGATACATACTCGGGAAAACCACTTGAAAATTCATTCATTTAGATACATATAGTGATGGAAAGTAATTAGGATTTTATGTAAAGAGCATCATCATATCTTGCTGACATCATTTAAAACTGTTGACAGCTTCTCTCTTTTAGGATACCATTTTGTGTTTTTATTATTCTTATTTCATACACAATCGGAATTAGCAGTACCACTCCAGCAACTGTGAAGACGATCGTGCCAAACACAAAGGTTGTGCCACACATATTTTGTCGTATTTTCCGGAGTAAAGTGTGTGTGATGGTATAAAAGTAATGTAGGTCGGGTTGGAATGTCTGGCTCCCATCTAATAGACTGACTTTAGACTCATACATGTAGGTAAAAGAATCTGAGGACCTTGGTTTTATTTCATATCTTACCGATGCTGGCATTCACGAGACCATTGCCAAGATGAACTATGTGATAAATTGGAGCAATATGCAACAGGTGGGAAAAATTGACGTCTGGCGACTAAAAAGCAACGATATAACTCTACAGGAAAGCATTCATCAACACCTAACATTCAGACTCGAGAATTCGGTGGATTCTGGGACGTAGCCTTAGTATCTCAGCCGCGCTTTTATTGCAGCTATTCATGTGGAGACTATGAATTATCCTCACGGCCCCTAGCACCGGCTTAAGTGGAATTAGATACGCTAGCTCGGGAGCTGTAATGAGAGATGAGCTCAAACAACTCATTTGATGTTAATGGATAAGCATCGTGACGTTTGATGGAGTAAACATGGTAAATCATCACATAAATTACAAGCGTCACTCATAATTCAGCCATCGTCCATTAAAGAATATCCGCGTCCATAATCCAAAGACCTATTCCACATTCCATACAAGCGCCCAAGGGGCGTCAATATACGCCCGTATATCTGGAATTACACTGGTCCAAATTGCAAGGTTGTTTATTAGCCTCGATTGCAATTGGTAGCTAGCAATCCAGCAGTCTATGATTTTGTGCTTCTGAGAATGTAACATATACATGTATCACATCTTATATTGAATGATAAATTAAAATGGGCTTAACTCTTGGTAACTAGCTGACCTCAAAACAAGAGCCGAGAGCTCATGAAGGAAGAAGAAAGTGATGAAGTAAACCTTTGTTCTTGAGTTAATAAACAGGTATGAAGTTCATAAAGATCCTCTCCCCATTAAATTAGTAAATTTATGTATGTTTTTTATTTCACAACAGTTTACTAAATGTAGCGGTTTCAAACATGGGAGAGAACTCAACAGAACAAATACCATATACATGTAGGGGAAAGAGCTCTGAATATTCCAACCTAACACATAATGTCAGTAAAACTTGATTCAGTTTTGGGGGGACTGTGACCTTGACCTTTGACAAATTGATCTCAAAATGTATGGCTCCTCTTTGCCATGCGAGTATTATAAATGTGTACTCAAAGTTTGGTACCAATCCATACCTTGAAACTCGAGATTTCACTTGGACAACAAATGTTAATGGATGAATGGGCAGAACGCAACATCGCATTACAAGATCATTGTATCAATGGACACAAAAAATCATGATTTTTATGAATTTCATGATTGAGTCACCTTGACGTTCGGCCTTGACCTACATTTTGGTACGTAACACATCATTTCCCCCTAATGTATCTACTGACACAAAAAAAGAGAGTAAATTTTAATGATGTCTTGATTCTGGGGTCACAGTGATCTTGACTATTGACCTTGACCTAAATTCTGGTACATGACAAACCATCTCCCCGTAATTCCTCAATGGACAAAATAATGACTTTTAACAATTTCACAATTTTGAGGTCGCAGTGACCTTGACCTTTGACCTTGACCTACATTTTGGTATGTGACACATTGTGTCCCCCCAATGTATCTACTGACACAAAAAAATGTTATTTTTCATAATTTCTTGATTTTGGGGTCACAGTGACCTTTGACCTTCGACCTTGACATAATTTTTGGTATGCGGCACTTCATTTCCCCCTATTGAATCCACTCACAAAAAATTAGCAATTTTAAATGATTTCCTGATGTTTTGGTCACACTGACCTTTGGCCTTGATTCTGGTGTCACAGTGACCTTGACTATTGACCTGGATCTAAATTTTGGTACATTACAAAACCTCTCCCCGTAAGTTCTCAATGGACTCAAAAAATCATGACTTTTTATAAATTTCACAATTTTGGGGTCACAGTGACCTTGACCGTGACCTAGATTTTGATAGGGAACACGATGTGTCCCCCTAATGTACCTACTGACACAAAAAAATGTTATTTTTAATAATTTCCTGATTTTGGGGTCACAGTGACCTTTGACCTTCGACCTTGACCTAATTTTTTTGTATGTGACACTTCATTTTCCCCTACTGAATCCACTCACAAATTTTTTTGAATGATTTCCTGATTTTTCGTTCACGCTGACCTTTGACCTCTGACCTCGACCTCAATTTTGATATGCGACACATCGTCTCCATCTAGCATGTCCACTCACGAAAAATTGCAACTGTGGATAGAAAACGTTCACAGATGTAGACCGAACACGAACACTTCAGTGATTTCATGTTTTTCAGGCCAGTGACCTTTGACCTCTGACCGCGCCCTTCATTTTGGTCCGTGACACATCGTCTCCCCATAAGGTATCCACTCACCAAAAATTGGAACTGTGGATAGAAAACTGTCCCAGATATAGACCCGACACGAGGGACGGACAGATGGACAGACAGACGGACGGAAACTGCCATCACATAATACGTCCGCCTTTTGGCGGGCGTATAATAACAGTATTAGCACCAAATTCAAAAAGACAATCATAGTATACATAAACATAGGCTAGTTTCCTACAAGAGAGAAGTGGTCAACAGTTTTCAATGATGCTGACAAAAATATAAAATCCATATCGCTGATCAGTATTCTTAATCCACAATAATCGTTGTAAAGTCGTCATTTAGAGAATGATGTATCTCAGTCAGGCTGATCACTACAGTCTGTGGGGGTTTGGAGATACCCATGCACAATTGGTACTTTTCCACGATGTTGAGGCCTTTGAAGCCACAGGAGTCAGATTCAATTTTGAATTCGAGTCTTGTGTAAGATAACATGACTTCACTGTTCAACATTATCAAATAGCCTCATTTCCACCAACAGTGAACTCCGTTCAGACAGTGGAAATAATTTTCAGTCAACCTATATAATAATGGTACCTGACCGGAGAACTTTTTTTGGATTTGTAACTCAGGAAGGATTATTTCAAGCAAAAGCAGGCATTATTTCTTGGGACATTGTTTCTTTTTCAACTTGATCAGTCAGGGGATCAACTTATACAAGTTATAAAAAAAATATAACCCAGCCAAGTTATGAGCCACATATACCAATAACTATAATGGTGAACATATGACCACAAAAGGTTTGTGAAAGAGAATATCACAAAAAGTTAACCAGAGGATAAATAAAAAACATGATCTTCTAATGCAAACATGGCAAGGTTTAATACCCTCAGCATATTGGGTTAGGCTATAAATGTTAGAACAACATTCACCACCATATACATGTATAAGGTTACGATGTCAATTTGCACAGAAAGCAAAAACGATTGCAGCTCTTAACAGGAGGGTGAGACTGACAAAACCCCTCGGCTTCCCCTGAGCAATTGAGAAATATGCCTATCATGGCTACAGGGCCTGATCTAGACTTTTAGTTTGGGCACCCATACATGGCGCAGAGTGTGATTAAGTTAATAGTGAAATAAGCCATGATGTGGGACTGTCAAAGCCCATGAAAGTTGTGGGAGTATTAAATGATCTAAATACAGCCTGATAACTTGATATTTGTCAACAGTACTAGCATTTGTATTGGTTTCAGCCTGTTCAGAGAGGGAATTTGCTGGAATTTCCCCCCCCCCCCACCATTTGGGTGCCCAAATTCATGGCGCCCAAATCTGTTATATCGGACTCAAAAATGGCCTTGGCTAAATGTACTAATCATTATAAATTTTTACAGCATATCATCATCCTGCAGATTTAACAGCAAACAACACAAACAGGGCATAACATCAAGCAACCATCACAAACGGGGCATAACTCTTTAAATTCAAGGCTGAGGTGAATAATTTTTTGTAGGCTTCAACAATACAAGTAGATAAATAATTTGGTAGCTGTACCGGTACCAAACACAGTTCTTCAGATATGTATGCAAGCATATCCAAGATTATTACACCAGGAAAGGGGCATAACTCCATAAGCTGAGAGCCGAGACAATGAATGTTTTTGTATGCTTCTAGAATACAACTAGATAAATAAGTTTCCAAAATTTAGTAGATGTACCGAACACAGATCTGCAGATATAACTTGTACACTCAACTATATAGCACAAAATCAGAGATTATTAGATCCGAAAAGGGGCATAACTCCACAAAATATGGACTATTTTTTTGTAGGTATTTAGAATACAAATAGATAAAAAGGTTTCATCATAATTGCTAGCTGTACCAAACACAGTTAATTAGATATAACTGGTTACGTGCAAGCATGTATCACAAAATCAGATACTTTTGTACCTAAAAGGGCTGAGATGACTAATTTTCTGTTGACTTCTAGAATACAACTATACAACTAGTTTTCAAAATGTAAGAGCTGTATCAAAGACAGTTCTGCCGATATAGTTGATTACACCACAAAATAAGAAATTAATAATATGTAAAGGGGCATAACTCTGTAAAATATGAGCCAAGCCGAACCATTTTTGATAGGCGTCTGACTTATACCTAGATAAATGAGTTCCCAATATTTGGACACTGTATCTCGAGCGGTTTTGCCTAAAATGCGATGACGGACGGACGTACCTGGCAAAGACAATACCCCCGAGGCCATAATGGCTGAGTGGTAAAAACTAGTGTGACCTTAGTACCTGCTTAATCGACCTTCATGTCTTAGCATTGCAGGCAAAATATACATAATTGAGGGAAAAGGATGGGATGGGATGCTACGATACAAGCCGATACATAATGCATGCATATAGGTTGTAATCTCATGTTTATGTATGTTTTATGACTTGATCACATCTGTTCAAGGTATGAGTTAAAATCAGTGCCGAACTGTTCATTTTGAAAAAAAACATCTATTCACTTCTGTGTTAAATTTAGGCTATCGCCGTAAGACCTAGCACGTTTTATCCTTCTTTATATACCATGATGCATTGTGCACCCATCATATCCATGCCAACTGAACATGCTGAATGACAGTTTGCACCTGTGGCTGTGTAGTCCAAAGATGGTAGATTTATATTCCCACAATTTAGCGAGGTGATATGTCATCAGGTTCAAGGTCTATTCAGAGTGGGATTGAGACTTTTTTGGGGGCGACAGCAATCCTATTACACAACAACACTCCACAATAATGACCCTTGTTAAACAACCAACACTGATCGAGAATTTCCGGGTTCGCGTGTACTCTTTTCTTAGTTTTGTTTTACAACTTCGCTGAGTTAGTCCACCGAAAGTGTGACATATGTTGACAAAAAATCTTTTTCGATCGTCTAAAAGGGCAGAATTTGTATACACAAAATACACGACCTTCATCAAAGAAAAAAAAAACCAAATAGAAGTTGTTGTTGTTAAACCGATGGGGGCAGATGGTGCTATACCCCCCCAAATGCTGTTTGCTCTCTGTTGCTTACATCATCAGTGTTCAAACCTACATACAGTAGTAGATATACCTACTTGTCACGCCGCCTTTAGAAAACAGACAAAGTGAACAAAGGGATCATGAATGAAGTGACACCGAGATCTCGATTCATACGCGCCACAACAAAGTTGACTTTCATTTGGGTGTATACAAAATTTAAAATACCACCTTGATCGGATTTCGGACTACAATTTCTAGCTTGTGCCGCGGTGTTTGACGAATGAGCGACGTTACAGCAATGCACGTCTCCATGTCCCATTTGATTTTCGATTTCTATTTACACCCCCTCCCTCCTCCCCAACACCCCCATCTATTTTGGGTTACGTACTTTTGAATGGCCCCTTCATTTGAAGATAATAATATCGCGTGACCAC
>JAVTVY010039894.1:0-18609 GCA_036873755.1 Hanleya hanleyi | reverse complement strand
CAGGTCTTCCGGGAAATGTGCAAACTACTTCAGATTGATAAAACCCGGACAAATAGTATGAGACCACAGGCGAATGGGAATGTCGAGAGGTTCAACCAAACGCTAGCTACAATGTTGACTATGTATTGTGCCAAGAGGCAGCGAACATGGGACATTTATTTGCCACAAGTTATGATGGCATATCGGGCCTCTATGCAGTCAAGCACAAAGCAGACACCAAATCTTATGGTTTTAGGGGAGGAAGAATACCATGCCAATGCAAGCTATCATACCTAGGCCGTCAGCTGATGGTAAATACGAGGATCCCATTGACGTGGACGATTATGTGACAAATCTGCAAGATAGGCTTGCAGAAATTCATGAGATGGCTAGGAAACACTTACACAAGAGCGCCACTTATCAAAAGAAGCAGTATGATGCTAGGGCTAGGATTCACTCTCTCCAAGAAGGACAGGCAGTCTGGTTGTACAACCCAGCTCGAAAACCAGGTGTCTGCTCCAAGTTAACACCTAAATGGAAAAGGCCATTTGTAATCTCGAAGAAGATAGACGACATTACATACCTGGTCAAGCAGTCAGCAAGGAAGGAACCGAAGGCTTTCCATATAGACAGGCTGATGGCATATAGAGGCCCCCATTCACCCAAGTGGTATTCTGTAAAGTCTAAAGAGCACACCAGAGGTGACACTGGCAGAAAGGTGGCATGCCAGCAACGAATGTAGGAGCCTCGTGATGATAGGCAGGTTACCAGGAACATGCTCATAGAGTTTATGTTAGGGTGGCAGTGGAGGTCATGATGATGCTGATTTTTCCGGACTATACCTGCGGTAGGGTGCCAAATAAATTGGTTGTTGGTGCAACAACCCTGTTGGAAATTCCATCGACGGTAGTTGTAAAGAAGCCAGGGAGGGACTGATCAACCCTGGATCCTACCTTCTAGTGGGAAGACACAGTATAGCTGTGAGATCCCTAGTTGGGGTACTAGACTCGGGAGGCAACACGGACTCTGGGGCATCCGGGGGAAAATATCGCAGAGCTGCCGTGGTCTCATTTGATGCATTATAGCTGGATGGATATGAATACCACTTTATAAACTTGAAACCGACTGATGCTCACTGATGTAGCCTTAACTCATACAAGTATAATGCTGTATATGGTGAAGAAGCTTAAACTGCTAAGCTGAAGAGGAGATGCTGCTATTAAGTGCTGCTTATGAAACATGCTCTAATTATTTCCTGATTATGCTTTCAGAATGTCGTCAACTTTCAAGTGCTGGCTGTGTCCCGAACTATTCACCAATTGGAGTGGGTTGAAACCTCACCTATCATCACCATCACACAAGAAGTTACATGTCGTGTGCCCATACTGCTCATCGGAGACCACCTTCCGGCGTATGAGTGACCTCAGGCACCACACACAGAGGGCACATTCGAGGCAGCTGCGGGACAGACCTAAGAACTTGCTGTCTGACGAGAACGTCTTCTGGTTTACGACAACCCCAGCGGACTATATCAACTTGTTGAAGGGCAGGAAACTACCCGAATGGCAGGCATCGCAGTCCGTGGATGCGAGATCGGCAGTGCGCCATTGGATGCGTCGGTGTAGAGGGCCATCACGCACCCTCACGGAATGGGAGGATGGCTGAGAGCTTGCCCGGCATTCACAGCAAGAGACAGGTGGGAAACGTCCAGCCAAGGAGATAGGTCCAGAGGTCGGAGAACCAGTCCCCAAGATACCAAAGAACTCCTCTGCCTCTGGATCATCACAACGCCGTGCCTCTCCTTTGGAAGATCTGTACAACGAGCCCACCTGTACTGTTACCTGTCCACCAGAAGACCCCGAGGTTGCAGAGACAACGGAGGAGATGGAGTTAGTGAGTTTATCGATCGAACCCAACAACATCAGGGCTGTCCTCCTCTCCCGGGACACTGGCTACCACTTCCAGGCAACTATTACCTCCCCTGATCTCCGCAGCCTGGAAGCTCTGAAACGAAGGAAGGGAACCCTCAGTACAGAGAGTAGTTTGGTGGAGCCTGCTGGTGAGGGTTTGGATACTATGGCTGAGGGGCATATTGGTCGGATAGCAGATGTTCTAGGCATAACCAGGGCTTGCATCGTAGCAGTGCGGAAGTGGGTAACCCAACATTCAGTCAATTAAACGGCGATCCAGCACCGAGTCCGCATCTGAACCTGCTCCTCACTGAGCCTATTACACCGGTGAGTACTCCAGACAGGCTGGTGATTATCGAGGACCCCCTGGACCTAAGCTGCCTGGCCAACCCAGATCAAGGCCCCCTCAACCTGGCTGTCGTGGATCAGGGGGTAAATTTTAACATCCCGGTGGATTTGTCTGCATGGACCCCAGCCATCACAGACAGTGATGTACCAGCTGATCTGGCCATCACTCTGCCATCTGTATCAAGTCCAATAACATCGGACGTGGGTCAGCCCAGCAGGAAAACTCCCATCAGCCCTATTAAGCCTGTAAATCTGACAGCAAGGACAGTACCACCAGTCCCACCCATGGCACAGCCTCCCTCTAACATCCACACAGCTGAACCAGTCATCCAGGATCCGGCAGCAGCAGTTACATCAGGTTCCAGCGACACAAGCAAGTCGATATTCAAAAGGCCGGTCGCTGGGAAGCCCAAAAGAGCTAGCCGGATCCTGCGAGCAGGAGCCATGCCATCTATCCCCCCTGGGAGGCGCACTTGGGATCAAGACGAGGTCATAACCATTCCATCTGCTACAGGCGAGGTCAAGTGGCCACCCAGGGGGTGGAAGCAGATGAATGCAGCTGAGCGGTTGGATGCCTGGAAATATACAGCAGTCCAGTTGGATGCTGCCACCGGGGTAAAGATGGGAGACAAGTCGTACAGGCTTGACAAATATAATACGCTGGCCCTCCCTGGTGGCAGAACTCCCGTCGTGAAACCCCCTTCAACATCCGATCGCGCTCTTCCATTCCCACAACCGATACAACAGCTACAAGGTCTTGGTGGAGGTCGCATTGGGGAAGTCCGACTGTACTGGCCTACATGTGGATACCATCTTGGAGCATGCAGAAGCTTTGTTCGCTGCCCGTTTACATGACACAGACTATATTATTGACCTTATTGACTGTGCTGGCGTGCCACTCAGGCTGGAGGTCCCAGGTTACGTGCGGAATTCGGAGAATTCCAATTCATAGGAGGGGTTGGTATAATATACCGGAGAATATTATTTTTTATTGACCCAACCTGGTATGTATATAATAATGATCGTGCCAATTATTCAATGTGGATTCTGGATGTTTTATGTGCCATTCAGCGATGGACCCATCACCTGAATCTGTGAACTGAAAATGTTTCTTCACCGTGTTCATTGGATTGGATTACTTGAGTGTTTCTATATTTCATTGTGGCTTTCAATTGTGTTCATCCTGGAAGTTCTCCGGATTTATTATAGGCATCCCATACCGGGAGGGGCCTGCATATATCATGTTTACGTAAGTGTGAGTGTACTGGGGGAGGGAGAAGTTACGTAATGAACTATGCCTTGCGTGTACCCATCGATTGTGGAAGGGAAACTTACCTGTGAACCTGGACTTATCTTCCCGGACAGTTACTTTGTATTTCCGATAGTGTAATCCAGAGTTGGATGATTTCATAACCCGACATCGGTGAACTTTCGAAAGCGTGTTGTCCATGCCCGCCACTTTGGCGGCCATGTTTTTCTATCGCACCGAAGTGAACTGGGTCAGTCTGATCAACATTTGTTAGAACTGTGCCATCTACTATTATAAGATGAATTGATGCGTGCTAATGATGCTGGGGTTCTTCTTGAGAATTCCTGGACTTTATTACGTAAATGTGCATGGTTATTTTCTCGTTATCGCCATTTTCTGTAGGGACTCTATTTCTTCACAAACTGTTGTTCACGAACATGGTCGTCGAAACCTAAATGCACATGTTTTCACTGTCGCCGTGAACGCATCATATTATAGACAATTCCCAACGTAAGTTGTTGAAATCTTACCGGATGTCTTCTTGGCATGTACTTGCAATTGACCGTATGTACTTTTAAAATATGTGTACTGGCTGGTTTTACGTGGCAGCTCCTATAATTTTGACGTGCACACTGGTCTCCGAAACCTGTTGCGTCATCATTTCAGAGAAGATGACGGGACTAGCTTGCATGGCAAAATCTAAAGTCTATATACACAAAACTAGAATTATTGCGATCCAGTTATTAAATTGTTTATAATCTTCATACTATGCAATGCCTATGTACAAAAGTTGGTACGATAATTTCACTGTTATAATTAGTTATCACTGTTTTAAATTTCGCATACCCTTTCAACACTGGATCATTTCCATTGATCTGATTGGTCAGATCTTGTCACGTGGTAATCAGCCAGAGTCTATATAAACAGCACAGCACTGAGGGTTAGTCAGATAGTTGGCTGGCTACAGTCACGTATGTATTATCTAATAATCTAAAGGATTACCTGGAAAACTATACTGGGAATTTACTATGGAATTCAATAGTATAATATTTGGATATACCCGTGCATTATAATTGTTGTGGATTACAGAGCAGTCAGCTATCTCCCGCCCCACATCTGCTGTGTTTATATTCTCAATTGTATTGGAATAGCCCATTACATGTATATGGGATAATTCCTCATATCATTGGAGTAATTGAAACAACCTAAAATCATATTGCAAGCATCTGATATTTATTGATAAGGTTACATCAGTGAGTAGCAGGAGGTCCATTCTTCTATCATCTCGTCAACATCACCCACTAGGGTAAATGATTGCGTGAGTGCGTGAGTGCGTGCCATAGCTACGTTGCTGTGTATATAACATCACGTCAATATATATATCTGTATGCTGTCTTCTTCATCTGGAGAGTACTGATGTATATAATAAATCATTATTTGTGTTGAAATACTGGAGTTGTTCCATCTATTGTGAAGTCTTTCTTCGGGGCAGACGTCACCCATGCTAAAGTCAATTCCTGTTGGAAAGTATTACCAGTTAAAGCGTGTTAACTGACAGGGGTTACCTGCGATACAGGTTTCCTGAGTGTTGTAACTGTCAGTGGTTACCCGAGATTCGCCTGAGTGTTCTGAATGTAGTGGTATACTGGAATTACCGAAACCAACTCATCTTAGATGGTGGACTGATTAACTGGGTGACAAGCGACAACATTTACAATTGGGAATAGCGCAGACGATTTATTACAATACATACTCCCCTAATACTTTAAATGAAAAGTTTGATTTTCTTTTAGAATTACAAAATGTGATTAAATTAAAGTTGACAACCTGACTAATAATATATGCCTCTTAGGAGACTTTAACATGGTCATGGACAATGCACTTGATGTCATATCTGGTGAACCACATAGTAATAATGAAATAGCTGCGTTTCGTAGAATGGTATCTGATCTTGATGTAACTGATACATGGCGAGTATATCATTCAGCTGACAAAGAGTACACGTGGTCTAGGAATAATCCATTTATTGCCAGAAGACTAGATTATATATTTATGTCCAGTCAATTGCTAAACTCATTAGTTAGTTCTGAAATTGTTTCAGTAGGGGGTTCTGATCACAGAGGTGTGGTATCAGAAACCCAATTTACACAAACAACAAAAGGTCCATCATACTGGAAATTTAACAATACTTTATTAGAAGATCAGACATCTGTAAAGGAAATCAAATCAATAATACAAAATATAAACAATAGCCACATTGGATTTCTCTGAGTCTCTAAAATGGGAAATGTGTAAATTAGAAATAAAGACTTGGTGTAGTAACTATTGCAGAGAAAAAGCCTTGTTGAACAAAAATCAAACTTTAAGGATTAGACAAAACCTGACAGATGCAGAGAAACAGCTGAGCCTTAATCCTGAAAGTAAGGATTTAAAGGCCACTGTTGCAAAATTGAAATTAGAATTAGAACTGGATAGTATCACTAAAGCTAAAGGGGCACAAATTCGCTCGCGTATTAAATGGATTGAACAGGGAGAAAAAAAAACAATAAATATTTTCTAAACTTGGAGAAAGCACATGCTAATAATAAAAATATGACTCAAGTTATAGATAAAAATGGGCAGTTAACAAATGACCCCAACAAAATAGTAGACATTACACGAGTTTTACTCAGATTTGTATACAAAAAAAGTTGATTTTGAAGAAAAACAGGATGAAATGAATAAATTCATGGAAAATTTGAATATACCCAAATTAGATGATAATGAAAAACAGCTTTGTGAGGGAGACGTTCAAATAAAAGAAGCAACAGAATCTCTTAGAAATATGAAGAATGGATCAGCCCCAGGATCTGATTGTTTGACCACAGAATTTTACAAATTTTTCTGGAATGATACCAAACATTTAGTAGTAAACTCATTTAATCAGTCTGTGCAAAATGGAACTTTAACATCCTCTCAAAGATTGGGGTTCATAACGCTACTACATAAGGGGAAAGATCTGTCACGAAATGAATTGACAAACTGGAGACCTATAACTCTAACAAATACAGACTACAAATTGCTCGCCAAAATCCTTGCAAACAGACTACGTTTAGTAATAAATAATATAATTCATTATAATCAGGTTGGTTACATTAAAGGCAGGAATATTTCAACCATTCTTCGAACAATCGACGATATAACAGAATTCTTGACTGAAACTGGTGAACAAGGTATATTAATGGCTGTAGACTACAGAAAAGCATTTGATACAGTCTCCAAGTATTTCCTTATTAACTCTTTTTCAATGTTTGGCTTTGGACAATCCTTCTTAAATTGGGTAAATACTCTTATGTCCAACACAATAAGTAAAATTAATCACAATGGTTGGTTATCACAACCAACAGATGTCAATATAGTCCATGAGCTAGGACCCGAAATTTGACTTATTGGTACCATCTTGAGGGGCAAAGCTTCGTGATGTTTTTCTTATCACGTGATACCTGTAGGTGACAAAAAACCCTGCTGGCCATGTCAGAGTGGCAGCTAAGTATCAAAAAGTGGGTCAATCGCAGATGGCGTCCCAAAAGCTACGAAAAGTCATGGGGATCAAAGAAAGATCTCTTGGTCAAGCTACAGGTCATTCTTTCTGTTCAATTCCTGTCAAATTTTACACAATGGATGATCTAATATAGTGAAGCAGATCATGTGCTGTATGGTGTGGCAACATAATCTGAATAATATGGCAGCCAATGAACGGTAACCCTACCTGACCAAGGCGGGAAATCATGGAAAGTTTTTAACAGTTTTCAAGCTATTTCGGTATAGAAGACAGCTAGCAAGTTGAAACTTCCTGACTGAATAGTTTATGCCTGACTGAATAGTTTAGGCCATGTTTAGTCTAGTTGCAGTATTCTAGGCGCAAATGTTCATGGGAAAATTCAAAATGGCGGCCGCATGGTGTCCCCAGAAAATCACATTTGCGAACTTAATAAGTCCATCTTTTGCCCAAGTTAATTTGGCTGTAAGCTCACGAAAGTAATTTATTTTGCCAAAGCTGAGTAGTATCTATCATTTTTATTAGTTTTTGCAGCTCCTTAGGAAGAAATATGAAAATAAAAACCAAATTAAAGACCATTATTACCTTCCAAGATCGTGATACCATCGTGAATCCATCATGAGGGCCACCTTGGATTTATTGACATTATTTGGTAGAGCTCGACGGAAATATATAGTTTGGATAGTAACATCATGTGTAATCACTGAATATTTGGCAGAATAAAATCCCTTCAACCCCCTCCACCCCCCACCACCACCTTCCCCGCATACCACCCTACACATGTTTGGTATCCTCTAAATCGAGCATGACATAATTAAGAGGGAAACAAGCAGTTCTGCAATGAATCTTTCATCTTCATCAAGTAGCTACAAAATGAACAGTTCGCACTATTCATTGTAGTTCGCTGTACAACTAATATTGGTTGTCATCACAATCGTCATCCTCAGACGTATCATCATCCTGATCTTGTTGGAAGTCCTCATCAGCCATGTTGTCACAGGTCTGTAACTTACATGTGACCGTGCATTTCAGGCCATTTGCCAGGCATTGACAATCAGGTAGCTTGCAAACTTTGATGCATTTGCAGGAATTTACTGGGACTGCTGACATCAGTGCAA
Source organism: Hanleya hanleyi (assembly GCA_036873755.1). Classification (NCBI taxonomy): domain Eukaryota; kingdom Metazoa; phylum Mollusca; class Polyplacophora; order Lepidopleurida; family Hanleyidae; genus Hanleya; species Hanleya hanleyi. The sequence continues at coordinate 10,467 of JAVTVY010039894.1, read as the reverse complement.
GACATCACGCAATGTGGTCGTTTACAGATACAGTCACTACTGTCCCTCCGTCAGCCGTACCTCTGGAGCAAGCCATAAACTCATCGGTTCCGGTGACCCGTCACTGGACACCGGGACACTGCAGTCCACATGACGGGTTCCACGCATGGACACCGGAACACTCAACTCCAGGGATCGTCTCATGACCTTCGACTCCTCGATAATCATCTTTAACACAAGCAAAGAGTAGTGGTGCGGGACGGGGGGGGGGGAGTCCGGATCGTGGTTAGAATTCCAGGAAACCAGGGCCTTACTCCACTGGACACAACCAAAGACGGGCCGCCACACACCCGGATGACGGACAGCGGACAGCCTATCCCATCATCGAAGAGAACTTATCCCGTCCAGACAAGATCATCCAGACGAAGTGGTGCCCCACAAAGAGGTATTCCAATAGATTTCCATCGTTGGGGATAACCTCTGAGAGACGTGTTTGCGACAAGAGCCAAGGCTGAACTACAACTCTTCGTCAGCTTCATCACAGATCTGCAAATCCTGGCCATCGACGCCTCATTGATCAAGTGGGACAACTCCCTGGCCTATGCCTTTCTGCCAATCGGCATGATACAGGAAGTTCCTCTAAAGATCAGACAGTATGACTGCGTCATTCAGCGAGATTACCTCACAGAGATAGTTTTCATCTGGAACAGTTGCGGAAACTACGGTATCAGCTAACCGATCTTCCACACCTCAACTGTATCAGTCGAAGTGGTCTTATTCAAGTGCCTGTCTCGAGGAATCCGTTGCTGCCTCTACTTTGGTAGTAACAGATTTCTACTCCATCTACATCTGGAAAGAAGTTTCAGATCAGTACCAGTGAAGTTTACAGATCAGACCTAGTCAAGGTTTTACGCCCGTCCACGAGTGTGAACATTAACTAGAGCCATCGAAAGATACAGATCAACCACAGCCAAGGTGTTACGCTTGTCCGCAAGGGTGGACATCCGTCAGATTTCTGCACTACTCCGAGCTACCGCATTACAACCTCGACGAACACAAACAGGTGGAACCTTTGCGGTCGTCCTGAGAGCGTTATTTAGGTTTTCATTCGAACTTTCTACAGCCAAGTCCAGTGAAAACACTATCTTACAGTCTTCCTCACGGTCTTCACCTTAGGAACAGGGATATCTGAATGGCACGCTTTGAAGAGAAAGTCCCACACCGGAGCGGAGGGTTGGTTCAGAACATTCTTCCGCCCGGTCCCGGAATTCCAACAAGGAATGAGCCTACTCGTTTTGGCCTTTGTGAACAACACCTATACTCGATTCCGGCACTTTCGGACTTCGCCAACGGATTGGAAGATTAGCCCCTTCTCTATCAAGTAGAGCCATCCGCCTTTATCTACTTTGCACAGATCCAGCAAGGGGATTCAGACGCCTATTATATCTATCACTATACTGGACGGTGACATCCGATGTTACCAAGTATATGATAGCACCCTGACTGAAGATGATTCACGAGGCGTATCAATATAGTCCAGTCCTGCGCAGGCACAGCCAACTCGACTTTTACCAGCTTCTATTTACGAGACATCTCGTCCAGACTGACAGGGTGACATCACTGGGACCTGTAGTAGCAGCCCAGCGCATAGTCCACTAGCCCTCTCGTAAACATTTTTGTTTTAACAAAGGCGGGGGGCGAACAACACCACAGTCAAGACCAGCAAGCAATCCCCAAGCCTGAGGTAAGTATCACTAACAGCCATGCCGGAGGCGGAGGGATTTCACAGAGCGGTCAAGACGGCTACAACAACATGATCTACTAGTTCCCTAGTAGTCGGCCTGGGTTCGGTATTTACGTACCCCCCACCCCCTTCTTCTTCGCCGTCTTATTGGTTGCTCTTTGACATCCCTACGCTTCTCTCACGACAGGGGAAATCTCTAAGAGTGTTTTCAGGTTACCAGATCTAGATCATCACAGGTGGCTTACGCTGCATCTTGATCCGGGAACTACAGGTTCGGCGTCCCAACCACCACTGTTGGGAGTCTGGCATCAGTGATAGCAGGTGTAGATTTGAGCCACAAATATAAGACATTTATAAACAATGTTCAATATTTTTTATCAAATCAAACCTGCTATCACATAAATGTGCCCATCCCGACCTCCCCTCAAGCTGCGACCAATATGTTCAATTTGAAAACCATCAGTGAAAATTGGGTCTAGCAGCTTGTGGATTATAGCAACTATTTGCCGCCATCTTGGATTGACCCACTTTGTGCCACTAAGCTGCCGACCGGGCATGGCCAGCATGATTTTTTGTACTCTACATATATAATCTAACATGAAAATCACCATGACGTTTTGCCCCTCAAGATGGTACCAGTAAGTGGCCTAGCTCATGGACTAATATAAATTGTAATGAGATAAAACTGCATATTCCCCGGTCACGTGGGTGTATACTGCCCGCTGAAACTGCATAGTCCACCTCCCCATGGAATATACACCAAAGGGAGATAATTACAACAGAGGTCGCCCGTTCTGCGAACAATAACCGATCACGGAGCAGTTCGTCGAACTGATTTTAGCTGCAGAATACAACAGAAATAAATATTTCCCCCATCTAATTGTAAGTAGAATCGAAACCAAGCACATTATTGGAGTAGCTAACAAGCGTCATCGAACAAATATACGTGCGTAGCGAGATTTACACGATGATAGTTAGGTAGTGAAGCACCTCCGAATCAGTGGAATCTCGTGCATGATAAATTATATTGCAACTTGCAGGCGGTTGCCCACAGAAAACAACGAACTCGGAAGGATTGCGCTCTGGCAAAATAAAACATAAAACAATATTTTGCTCGAGGGATAATAGATTAGCACAGAGTTAAGTTGATAAATATAACAATGAAACTATTGCCTTGTTGTGAGGGGAATATACAGTTTTGTTGCCCCTCGACTGTGCAATATGCACATCCTCGGGGCAACAAAACTGCATATTCCCCTCACACCAAGGCAATATTTTCATAATATTGCAGTTATTAAAGCACATTAATATGAACTACAGAAGCAATAAATATTTAATGGTCATTATTTATTTTTCAATTATTTCATGGGTATTGTTCCTTTCTAATGGCAGTTAAAATTTCATTAGAAACTGATGACCATTAAATATTCAGGAGATAAACCTTCAATGATCATTAAATATGAACTATTAAATTCACCTGGTAAAATATTGGCCATCAAAGATAAGCCATTATATTTTCTCCAATTTCATTAATGGCCATTAAATTGATCCTTTTAATGGTAGTTTTAATGAGGCAATTCAATGGGATATTTCATGACATTTTAGTGGCTGAGTATGCAGTAGTGGCTTCGTTTCTTAGTTGACTTAGTCCTGTGGAACATCAGTTATGTGTGTCAGTAATAATCTGGCAATCTAATAACTGGGTCAAAACCAGTTAATAAATTTGTGTAACCTAAATTCATCAAATCTGTCATTCATTGGGCAGTCGTCGTCCATTAAGAGTTAACATAATCGAAAGATAACAAGTAAATTGGAGTTACTTGAAAGATAGAAGCGGTCAACAGTTTTCAATGATACCACCAAGATCGTTTGATGTTCTGTTCATCAAATCCGCATCACAATTCAATGTTCGTAGGGTGTAGTTCACTGCATCCAAAAAGTGATTTCATTATATTGGCGTGGCCAAAAGAAAATAGAATGTTCTAATTCACATATTAATGTATGGTAGTGATGATTTGATTGCGACTGTTCATATAAGGAGATGTATTTCACATAGTTATTATACGGTCCTGGCCCCGGGTTGAGCGGAATTAGATACAAATTACAATCCGTCCGAACTTATTTGGGCCAATACCCCTTCAACAACACTGGTCTTTCGATATTACGCAACAACACCTATACCATATAAACTCACGTACATACCAATATCGACAGCATTACAAGCCTGAACATGAATGGACAAATAAAGAACTACTGTCACCTAAATTTTGTATCAAGGTGGTGTGTGAGTAGTATATAAAGAGCATATGGAAGACTATTTACGGAGCGATAACTCTTGCTGGGTCGCCACGTGACCAGAAGTGACCTTTGAACACTGTCATGCGCACAATACCGGATAAAAATGGTGCGACGGGGTCAAAGGTCACTTCGGGTCACGTGACGGCCTAGCAAGAGTTATATTTCCGTAGATAGGCCTCCAGATGCCCTTCTGTTACTATACAGATAACTGATATCCCCGAGAAAAATGCAACAAGAGTTATCTGCCACTGAATACTGCTTTATATGTCTTTCAGTTACTTCAATGTTAATTGACATGTCCGGGAAGAATGCAACAAGAGTTATCTGCCCCTGAATACTATTTTATATGTCCTTCAGTTACTTCAATGTTAATTGACATCTCCCGGAATGCACGTATTCAAACATGGTCCCCAACAATATCGCCAGCTATATGCCCTGCATAAATGGCAAATGTGGAACTCTCATTTTCTCCACATGTCCTGTATGGAGAACCAATGGGGTTAGAGACATGGGGATTGCACCAAATGAGTTACCTGGTTGCAGGCTTTCACCCGAGGGTAATGTGAAGTGCGGGCATAGGGCACCCGGAAGTGGAAACCCGATACGGAGGACCAATGGGGCTAGAGATATGGGGATTTCACCAAATGAATTTCCTGGACCCAGGCTTTCGCCCGAGGGTAATGTGGGGTGCGGGCATAGGGCAACCGGAAGTGGAACCCGGTACGGATAACCAATGTGGCTAGAGACATGTGAATTTCACCAAATGAATTGCCTGGATCCAGGCTTTCGCGCGTGGGTAATGTGGGGTACGGGCATAAAGTTGCGCAAGCGCAACCGGAAGTGAATCCCGGTATGGAGAACCAATGGGGTTGGAGAGACTGAGATTTTATCAAATGAGTCGCCTGGACCCAAGCTTCCGCCCGAGGATAATGTGAGGAAGAGAAGGAGGAAGAGGAGGAATGGGGTTGAGTGAGTGAGTGGGTGATCATATAATGTCGTTTGTAATGTATCCAACCCTTACCTCTTAACGCCATGATGTAGACAGACGAGAGAGCAACAACAACAAGCGTATTGCGTTTTTACACATTTTATTATCCCCTCCAGCAACATCATACCCACGCTGGGGGAGCTGCGTTGGGTATGTTTATAATTCAAGTATGGTGTTGTCCAATCAAAAGCCGCCATTTGAGAAAGTTCAATCTACCGTCATGGTCGCTCTTGTCCGTTAGACGTATGCTGGGCTGCTCTTGTCCAACCAGAAGCCGTTCTTGGAGATAGTTCACTCTTCGGCTAGGGTCGCTTTTGGCCTAATCGTCGTCGGGCAGACCAGGATACTGTACCGGCAGCTGGTCCTGGAACAGCTGCTTGCGCAAATTGCAGAGCCTCGGTGAGTGATAGCCCATATCCTCTTCCAAGTGACACTTGGTTTCCATGATGAACCTGTTAGTTAGCGTATCTAATTCCGCTTAAGCCGGTGCTAGGGGCCGTGTGGATACTTCATAGTCTCGACATGAACAGCTGCAATAAAAGCACGGCTGAGATACTAAGGCTACGTCCGAGAATCCACCGTATTCTCGGGTCTAAATGTTAGGTGCCGAGGGGTGCTTTCCTTCAGAGTCATATAATTGCTTTTTAGTCACCAGACGTCGTAAATTTTTCCAACCTCTTGCATATCACTCCAATTCATTTCAAGCAGCAGCAGGCTATACTTTTCAAAGATCGCCATGGCTGTTTTCCTGATGTTGGAGCGCATTTGGATGTATATTTACGTCCCTTCATCAGGAGTAATTTTATGGCTGTTTTCCTGGTGTTGGCCTGTTGTAAATTATCCAGTTCGGCGTCGCTCTCCGGCAAAGGTAGGTTCTTCCTCACTTCCTTGGGACGTAGCCTGATTATCTGACGTCAAGCTCTCCGTATCAGTGAATAAACTCTCAACAGACTCTCAACAGCCTCTCAGCCGGTGGACTCGCAGTAGTCTCAGTATCATATCGTAGTGTCTGGCGAACGTGCGTTCGCACACAGAGCAAGTATAACCCATGTTGACTGTTGAACGTCGAATGTGCACGTTTTTGTGATAAGATTTTTATGCTTTTATGGACAGTAACGCCCACCAGCGCCCAGCCTAACGCAATCCTAGTATACATAAACATAGGTTAGTTTCCTGCAAAGGGAAACCGGTCAACAGTTTTCAATTATGCCGGCAAGACATCACGATGTTCCAAAAATATCAAATTCGTATCGACATACCTGGGTCACCCATTGGAAGTCATCCAGGAGCCTGACAAGATGACAACGCACGCGTTGGTGCTGAGCGAACTCGGTGGTCTCACCTTGAGCTGTATCAATAATAGCATCGATTGAACAGTACTACTCTGAAGACATCAGGAACACCAAGCAGTCAAGTGACAAATATACAGATTGATAAAAAATTTGCAATCAGAAATGGCTCCTAAGATTTCTGTCCAATCAGAGAAACCGGCAGTCTTTACTTGTCTCTTGACGTATCGATGATGTATACCAAGTATCTTACTGAACACTTAAACAGTATCAAAGGACAATAGATCTTCAATGATTCTCCATCAATTAAAAATGGCTGCCAGTGTTTTCAAACAATCAGAGAAAACGGTTCTGTCCATCGTTTTTGGTCTCTTGATGTGCCGGTATTGATGATGTATACAAAGTCGTGCATCAAAAACTTGAATAGTACCCACGGTATAGATTTTGCATAAATTAACAATGGCAATCAAGTTTTCCACCTGATCAGAGAAACGGGTTATCATTTATTGTAAGTTTCTTGATGTATCGATGATTTATAGTTCATAAGAAGCACTAAAAGGGTACCAGATATGGTCGCCAAGATTTTCCCCCCAATCAGAGAAACCAGTTCTGTCATTCATCGTAAGTCGCTTGTTGCATCGATGATATATACCAAATTCTATAAAACTTACACCTATTAGACACCGATAACCGTGCAATTATTAGACGATTTAGCACGGTTAAGAATTTGGGACGTATGAAATCTACACCCGTGATCTTAACGTAAATGTCTGTCTCAATTATACTGCTGGTTCCATCGTGAAATTCATTTAGGACGACACATAAATAGGCTTGTAGGCATGTATGTTTCACACAGTCTCAGGTGGCATAAAGACAGCGCCACCTTCTGAGTGACCACATAAACTCGAATATTGATATTGGCACGCTGCCAACTGAGGCGGAAGGCACATTTTAACAAAGGGAAGAAAGGTTGTGAACGTTTACAATATTTTTCCAATCTTTCATGGTAATCTTCGTTGATAATCAATTTGAGTAGTGCAATAGAATAGAAATAATGTTTTCATAGGCGCGCTAAATCGTTATTTTACGCACAGTTAGTGTGGAAAACATTGTTTCTCAATTTTACATCGAGCACTTGAACGGTATCAGAGATGATTTTGCATAAATTAAAGATGTCCGCACATCCTTCCCGCCACTCAGAGGAACTGATGCGGTTATTCATTGCAAGTCACTTGACACATCGATGCTGTCTACCAAGTTTCGTATAGAACACTTAAATGCTATCAGAGATTATTAAAGATTTTGCAAAAATTAAAGATGGCCACCAAGGTTTCCACCCAATCAGGGAGACTGGTTCGGTCATTTCTTTAAAGTTTCATGATGTATCGATGATCTATGCCTCACACTGAACAGCGAAATGGTATCAGAGATACACAAGATTAATGGTTTCGCATAAATTATAGGTGACCGCCAAAGTTTCCACCCAGTCGGGTTCGGGTACAATAAGGTTCTGGTTCACGAGCATATGGATGAGCACTGCAAGATTGGTGTGCCTAATGTAAGTCGTTCTAAAGATATCTTGCTAACGAGAAAGCTGCGACGGACAGACGGACGGGCGCACGGACGACGGCAATACCCTTCGGCCAAATTTTGGCCGAGGGGTAAAAACTTCCAAAATTCACACCCGTAGCAGACATTACATCACATGGCCATCGTAATTCACTGCCGAATCATATCTGTGACAAAAATTACATTTATGAAAATCGTCTATAATTGAATTTCAAGTGTAATTTACATCTATATTGTTTGAAAGCATTTTACATATACCATTATCACAGAATGAATCAAACTGGAGGCGATCACTTAATCGCTAGGACATGAATATTGGCTGGATGTTCCTTACATGTAGCTTCATATCATATACAACAAAATGTTTACCAGCTCAAGCTAAATCATAAATCTGGCACTTGAATTCCGTGTTTTGTGCTGCATGACTAACCGATTGTCAAAGGAGAGTTTGTGGAAAGCTTTATTTCGCGGAAATGGTTTAGTAGGACAATCACTTCTTAATCAAACTGATTGAAGTCTGGAAACCATAAGTAAATCTTATTCTTCGTATTTCGAACTTTAAAAACATTGATGTTAAGGTTCAACATGTCGGCCCTTACGGCAGTAGGGGACATTCATTTCTAGAGGTTGAATTTTGCTATATAATAATAAACACATATAGTGCTTGTTAAATATGTAATAAAAACAGGGGGACACCATACTTTCTTAGAAAATGTTAGCGGTATAACAGATAAACTGAGCTTTTTCAGCCCTATTTCCAGGAGGGGATGGGGGTGGGAAATCGGAGTGGGAGTGGAGAATATTATTGAAGTTCCATTTATTAGCCATTCAGAGGTTTTTTTTTTGTTGAAAGTGAATAAGAGTGAATTTGGGGGTATTCCGGAGGAATAATTTTTAACCTATGGACCACTTTGCACCCTCCAACCGTTGAATTTAAATGCCATTTTTTTTGGTCCGTCCCATCACACTATCGAACCACCAGTAAAACGCATAAATGGTTGTGTTGTGTCTTTTGTTGATCGTTCTTCCATTTTGAGATGTCTGGGTAATTTTGTTATGAAATTCAGCTTGTTTCGAGAAATTCGACAAATGACCATGTTGTAGCCCCATAAGAGCAGGGAAATGAACGTCCTCTACTCCCTTAACGTCGCATTGTGATATTATAAAGGGTTGACATGTCGGTCCTTAACCTCACATTGCGATGTTAAGAGCCTACATGTTGTCCCTTAACCTCAACGGTCGTTAGGAACTTAAACATAATGAAATTAACATACGATAGTCCAACTCTTGCTTTCAACGCTGGGCATGCAGCGTTTTTCCGACATCCAATCAACATTTCCGTGCTACACTGTGATACATGAGCTAAAAAAAAAATGCCGGTATGTGCAGTATGATGCACGGGCACGGGCACGAGCACGGGCACGGTATTTTTTTCACTTCGTCTTCCTCCATTCTGGTTATCTCAAGTATACTTTATTTCAAGTCACTGGAATTCAAGTTCAATTTCCGGTCCATGAAGCAAACATAGCCAGGAAAAAGGTGATGGTCCATCACCCTTTAATGGTGATCAGAGCTGACCATCGTCTTTAAAAGTGATGAGTTAGGGCCATCAGCTTTAAATGGTGATGGGCATCACCTTTTAGGGCTGATGATTTCGCCTCCTCCGTTTTAAAAGGTGAAGACCTAACTTTACAATCATTGCTCATCGCTCTTCAGAGGTGATGACCATCCTTTTTAAAGGTGATCATCAAAAATGGTGATGGATCTAACTCATCACCTTTTCGGGGTGATAGTTGTCACTTTTTTTTCTGGCTGTGAAAACTCGAGTCAAGGGAGCTTTTCACTTGCACTTCAAGTGCGAAAAGCGTTTCAAGTGAGGGTACATATACTGGGTCAATGAGTTTACATAAGATCATATTACTCTCTAAAAAACTTCAGTGAAAATTCATCCCACTCAAGTTGAGCGAAATTCACTCAAGCCTGAGTAAAACTCATTTAAGATTGGATAAAATTCCGTCCAATTTCGCTCAATTTTGAACTGATAGCTGATTCCACTCAGTCTTACCTCACTCAACTTTGGAAGTGGAATTCACTTAAGTGTTTGAGTGGAAGGAATTTCCATTCTTACGTGAGAATAATTTCATTCAATTATTTTTAGAGAGTATACGTATTGAACCTGATGGTTATCTAGATTTAGGCTTAGGTCACACGCCGTTATCATGTTTTGTGACAAAAGTTCGAAATGTCCTACTACCAGATGGTACTCTTCTCAAGAAACACTTATAAACTTCTCTAAAGTCCTATCAGAAATTATTCCCACTTGCACTGAGAAGAAGAAATATGATAATCTTTCTTGTTTTTGTGAGTCTCGTGGCTTATATACAGGTAAGAATATACTTAAAATGATCTGGTTTGAAAACTGAACGAAATCTTGTTGAATAACAGAGGAAAATCCCGTTGAATTTTAGGAGCAATGTATTGTGTTAATTGAGAAATAGTTCCTTGGTTACCGCAGTACCACAGCTAGGAATCAGATGGAATACATCATTCCTTCGCATGTTTCCTTCACTTAGGGACCATTCAAAATTGATCCTGAGGGG
>JAVTVY010039893.1:0-17591 GCA_036873755.1 Hanleya hanleyi | reverse complement strand
ACAGTAAATAAATGCAGCGAAACTGCCTTTGTATGCATCAAATATAATATTGTTAAAAATTCACGACCAAGTCAACTGGTTTGATTTCTGGCTAACTATCTTCACCGTGTCTCGACGGTTTATCAAAGCTTTATTCGATCAAACAAATTACGGCTATTTATACATACACACATGTAATATTGACTTGGATACTGTAGTCTAAGCGACAGTATATCTAACGTTAAACAAGTTCATACATGGCAATATAACAATCGACGGATTTCAATACATCATTCACAGTATATCCCGTATTATTACAGACAATAAACAATCTGAACAATCGAGAGAAATACATGAGTATTAACAGTGAGTTAAATTTGCAAACTATCGGATTAACATAGAGACGATCAATTACAATTATTCTCTCTGTTAAGCTCAGAACAGAACTTATGTATGAAGTTTGTTTCTGTCACTTCACGTCTAGTCCGGTCATCAACCGGCACTTTAAAAAAAGGAAATATTTTAAATTTAATTTCCAAATGCCGGGCGCATTGAGCTACATGTTTTGTAACAGGCAGACGTTGAAGGTGAGGCGTATTAATTTGCTGTCGGTGTAAACGACATCTATTACGCAAAGTATCCCCTGTTTCACCTATGTAGTACTTATTGCAACCGCTACACACCATTACATAAATTAAATTCCGAGAATTGCAGTTCATATTTGCATTAATCTGAAATGCATAATTGGTTTTATGAAATGTGAAAGAGCTATCCAATATAAGGTGATCACAATTTTTGCAACGTGTATCGCCACATTTGCTCGTTTTGAAAGTGGAATCTGTGCGAGGGATAAATTTTGCCCTGGTTAGAATCTTTTTAAGATTCGGTCCTTGTCGTTTACCGTTTATAATAGTGGTGTTCCTGAATGTCTTTTTGAGGTGATCATTTGACTCCAACATATTTCGATTATTTTGAAAGAAGTTGAAATTGTTTGGATTATAAGTACAAATAAATGGCAAGATATCTTTTTTGTTACTTTGACCACAAGATCTGAGTACCTCAATATCTATTTTCCGAGCCTTTTCAATTCCTATATCTATCACTTCTACTGGATAATGCCTCTTGACCAAGGACATTTTTAGTTCAGATAATCTCATCTGTCGTAATTCACTATTAGTTACGATAGTGCATATTCGTCTTGCCAGAGTAAACGGTACCTGTTTTTTGACGTGACGTGGGTGACAGGAGTTATAGTCTAGGTATTGCTTCGTATCACTCACTTTGTAATAAACATCAGTGACAATTTTGTTACCTCTGCGAATCAGTAATATGTCTAAAAACGGAACTTGGTCTCTGTGTGTTTCTAGTGTGAAGTTTATGTTTGGGTCTAAGCTGTTGAGCAGATCGCAGAATATTGATATGTCACCCTTTTCTGTGTTCCAGGTAATATAACAATCGTCCAAATATCGCTTGAATGAGTCATGAACATATTTTCTGAATTCTTCTCCATGAGTTTGCTCAATTTTTGCGTACAATTTGTGCTCAAGAAAGCCCAGAACAAGTGTTGCGTACGTTGGGACGAACTTTGTGCCCATAGCTGTACCCAACGTTTGCCGGTAATTACCTTCCCCAAATTCAAATGTATTATTCTCAAGAATAAGTCTTATTCCATTCAAAATGAAATCTTTAGTAAATCGGTCATTGTTTTGACCAGGGAAGTTATTCAGCCAATACTCAACAGATTCAATGCCAAGATCGTGTGATATGTTGCTATATAAATTAGTAACGTCAAAAGTACAGAACATTTCGGTGTCGCTAATTTTGTCTGGCAAAAATCGAAGAAAATCGATGTCATCTCTTACATAGGATGATACAAATTGTACATACGGTTTCAGAAGGAAATCTAGTAGTTGACTTAAGTGACTGGTTGGACACACTGGACCGGCAATAATTGGTCTAAATTTCAAGTCACTGGGATTGGATAAGTTTATATATTCGCAATTTTGTTCCTTTATAGCATTTATAATTTCCGTGGATTTGTGTATTTTCGGAAGTCCATATAGTTGACTCGTTTTCGATTCGTATTTTGTCAGAAATTCTTTTTCTGATTTTGTTAGACCATGCCCATGCATTTGTATGAGTGTGTCAATTTTCCTCCTAGTTACATTATCAACATTACTTCCGATTGATTCGTACGTACGGTTGTCATTTAACATATCTTCCATTTTGGCCTGGTAGAAATTTTTATCCATAATGATAACGGCGGACCCTTTGTCTGCCTCCTTAATTATTATTCCAGGATTATTTTTAAGATTATCAAGTGCTTTCATTTCCTGATTACTCAAATTGTTCTTCAATTTACTGTTATCATGAATATTTCTTGAAAAATGACCTAGAAAGTCCACAAAAATGTCCAAGTCTCTATCCCTACCTCTCCCTGGCTCCATGGTGCTCTTATTCCGAACAACTGATTCATCACTGGTAGTTTTTTCTGAAAAAAACTCTCGCAGTCTTAATTTTCTACAAAAGTTAGATATGTCCGACTCGAGTTCCCGAGCGTTAGGTTTTGGTGTAGGGGTGAATTTCATTCCCTTCCGTAGAACAGCGATTTCATCATCAGATAGATCTCTCGTTGACAGGTTGATTATTTTCGGGTCTATGTGTTCTGGTACATCTGGGTTGATCGCGGTCTCAGATTCCTCTGGAACTTCACTGGAGTGACTCCTTTGCGTGGGAGAGGATGAGATTTGCGTCCGCCTTGAGTCACAGTCGGTCCTTTCATTGTCCGTTGATTCGTTCCAGTTACCTGGTTCGGTGATGTTTGTGTATTGTCTCGTCTGTTCGTTCCTGTTTGTAGGTTGTTTCGGGGTCTCCCCTGCGATGTTGCGTCTTGATTGGTTAGAGATGCCCTGGTTTGGTTGTTCTGCGGTGGTTTGTGTTTTGTCCGGCGATTGTCTAAAAAATGATTCTGTTGGACGGAAGTTCTCTGATCAGCACGGCGATTATTGGTTGATGGAGAGGAATTTGCTCTCTGAATCGTTCCCTGATCAGCACTGCGATTATTGACTGATGGAGAGGAATTTGTTCTCTGACTCGTTCCCTGATCAGCACTGCGATTATTGGCTGGTGGAGAGGAATTTCTTCTCTGATTCGGTATGTTACCCGTACCTGAACGAGTAGCATCAGCATACGATGCAACAGGAGTTGTAGTTATCTCATTCTCCCGTTCCTGTATAGGTAAATTTTCAAACCACAGTTTTTTCACAGCCCAGATGTCCTTGGATCTGTTTTCTTCCTCGAATATCTGTCAGCCAAATTTCATTCAATTTGCTTCTCACGGATATGTCAGGGACCCGCTGGATCAAATCGTGAAGTGCTGAATCAATTTGGTTCAATTTTTCTTCGTGTTTTTCCGTCTGTTCCCGTAGTCTACACATCTCCATATGTATTTTTTCCATACTAAGTTCATGTTTCCTTTGTAGTTGTTCAGCACTATCTCCCGGGGTTTCGTGTTCACGAAATTTGCGGGGAATGAAAATGGGGTCTGAATTAACAAAATTCTTGTAGATTGAGTCAATGCCTTCGCATCTAATCATGTTATAGTAGCATATCTTCCTCTGGTTTTTCAGTTTCGCCCAATGATGTTTCACTTTACGCCTATATACGTATGCCTCGTGGCAAACTCGTTTATTTTCTTTATCTAATGATCATGCCTCTGTAAAAGTCATTAACTGAGTTCCAATACATTGTATAGCTCCAGTTACCTCTTGATTCTCCTCGATTACAGGTTGTTTCGAGCTGAGTTGTTCCAATGCTTCCGTATTCCTTCTCTGTTCTTGAAGAAGTGCGTCTATTTGGTGAGAGATTTTCCTCAACAAATCCGCTTGTTGCCGTAAAAGTTCTGTTTTTATCGTCATCTTCACACACAGCAAATTATATACAGTAAATAAATGCAGCGAAACCGCCTTTGTGTGCGGCAAATATAATATTGTTAAAAAATCATGACGAAGTCAACTGGTTTGATTTCTGGCTAACTAGTTTCACCGTGTCTCGACGGTTTATCAAAGCTTTATTCGATCAAATAAATTACGGCTATTTATACATACACACATGTAATATTGACTTGGATACTGTAGTCTAAGCGACAGTATATCTAACGTTAAACAAGTTCATACATGGCAATATAAACAATCGACGGATTTCAATACGTCATTCACAGTATATACCGTATTATTACAGACAATAAACAATCTGAACAATCGAGAGAATTAAACAAGAGTATTAACAGTGAGTTAAGTTTGCAAACTATCGGATTAACATAGAGACGATCAATTACAATTATTCTCTCTGTTAAGCTCAGAACAGAACTTATGTATGAAGTTTGTTTCTGTCACTTCACGTCTAGTCCGGTCATCAACCGGCACTTTGAAAAAAGGAAATATTTTAAATTTAATTTCCAAATGCCGGGCGCATTGAGCTACATGTTTTGTAACAGGCAGACGTTGAAGGTGAGGCGTATTAATTTGCTGTCGGTGTACACGACATCTATTACGCAAAGTATACTATTCTAGCGCATAGTTTTGTTTCGTTTTTAAAACGTATGACTAAAAAGAAAACTTGTAGTTAATCGCTCTCTTGGATAACCAGTATGATCTCGACAAATACAGCAAAAGTGTTCTAATACCTTCCACCTATGATACAATCAAGGCAGAAAAGTTTTCATATTTTTAGAATGAAATCAAAAGCCTATTGTAGTCAGTGAGGTATAGTGCACATTATTTCCTCTTGTTAACTTTACATTACTATCCACTTTTAGTAACAGTCTGTCTAAAAATACAACGGAATGTTATAAAAATAACCGAGCCTTCCGTGATTGTTTCTTTCGACAGATATCCGTTGACGCTACCTGAGATTTTCTAAATATAACCCACTTGAACAATGCCGTTCCAAAATAGATGGATTCGAAGGGCATTAAATGGCTAGGGATACTGCGGCAGACAAATTAACTTATTGTCGGTTGACAGGGCTACACTACAGATCTGAGCATTAACCTGAAGGACAATACATAAAAATGCATTGGACATTCAAGTGTAAAAATGCACGATGGCCTTCTGGAACGGATAGCTGTTGCCCGTTAAGGTGTGTCAGGTATGGAGCATATAACGGTTTATGTAAATCTTATGCATATCGTGACGTTTCCTCTATAGCTCCAGAATTAACAATTATGACGACAAACTTCTCGAATTTTTTCATGTTGGGGTTACTTTTAACCTTTTGGCATAACTTACCACCGAGTATATACAGGTAAAATTCCAAAATGGCATTTGTCATGGATCCGGCGACGAGTGCCATGTGGAATGTGAAACCAATTGCTTTTTGTACGTATTACCTTGATGCATTCCCGTTACCCCAAAGTACACATTTGTCAGAATCGAACTCAAGCATTGAATTCTGTTATTTATCCGTTTTAATCGAGTGTACATAATCAAAAATACCATTTAGTATGACAGTTAGCACCAATTCCAAATATGTATGAAAAAATAATAATAATAATAATGAAAAAAAATATGGTGTCTTACAAGAGAGAAGCGGTCAATAGTTTTCAATGAGGTCAGCAAGACATGCTGTTCTTTACATGAAATCCTAATAACTGACCATTATTCTTTATCAACGTGAATTTCCCTCTCTTGAATTTTGTAGTATACTTTAATCTAAGGATTATAAAAATAGACAGACATTAACCCAAACACTCAATCAGTTTCATCACTCATATGTGTTCTGTTCTGAAGTCATGGTGAATAATTTCATAGAAAATGTGGTTATTTTCATTCAAATAGCGCCAAAGAATTCTGGCGCATTGACGAAGCTGTTGTTGAAGCAAATTGTATCGAGAATCATCAGATGCATGGTTTTGACACTAGGCAATCCATTGGTGTATGATATTATCATCGAATATTGTCGGGATGAATGTGTACACCAATCTTCTATATTTTCCGTGGATACCTTGGAAACAATTAAAGCTGAAAGTTATATTGGTCACCATCACCAGTCACTCCAACATCATCACCTTTCATAATCACTATATGTTTTGGTCTATCAAATGAAATCAGTTTTGAATGTTCTACTCTGGGAAGGAATACACCCTTTTTCTATGCCTCCTATTTGACCTTGGCCGCTCCGCTGTTACGAATGACAAAAATATGACATTCTCAGTCGAGAAGCTCTTAGGTATCTGTCCACATAAATGGGAACATCTGAAGCAACTGAATACTCCAAACCGGTTGGGGTCTATCGAATGAGTCTTTTATTTGTCTCTTTCGTGGATGTTAATAAACAATCTCAAAAACCTTCCCATTTCACGTTTTCGTTTTAAAGGAGATTCCAAATTCCGGACTGTTTTACAGGGGATACGACAGATTTGTCTAGAAGTAAAAAGTTCGTTTATATTCCATGGAGGTGAATATTGTAGGGCGGGCTGTAGCGCTCGGTGATGTCGATGATGAGAGTGACAGACTAGTTACCTCGGGTATAAGACTTCCTACGGTCGCCTAGTCATGGGATGAATAAATAACAAGGTGTTTCGGGGCAATGTGTTCAATTTCCTGCGTGTGTGAATGATTGATGATGTTCCTGGTGTAAAACGACTGTCTAACTTTGAAAAGGTAACAAGAATTTGCCAGAAAGCACAAAAGACTATGCCATCGCATTTGTACCGAAGTTGAAGCCAGCAATTTGCCGTGGATTTATCCAGTCTCAACAGCGAGTCATGCCTTCGTGACAGTGAGTTAACGTCATTTACGCCCGTAAGTCACCAAGTCCGATTACGGGTGTGGAGGCTAGGAATGTCCGTCGCGGTTCCTTTATAATCGAACTAGGACATTTTTCTCCACATTGGAGATAAGTGTCCGTCCTCAGTTGCAATAGAAAAGGATATGAAAAGGCACACTAATCCCCAGGAGACTCTTAGCCATTACACCGGTACTGAACTTACGTTTTTAACTATCCAATCGTAAACTCCCTATTTGGAGCAGATCTTCCTTCACGAATAGGGATTGGAAGAATACACTTCCAGTTCTCCATTACAGTACATACTACATCTAAATTTCCGCCTTGACAGTAACAGTCTGACCGACATTAGTCAAGCTTACCGTATGTTTGATGAATTGCTCATATATATCTATACCCCGAACGTGTGAGGTCAGAATATATAAGACGCTTGTCGGCTAGCTCCGGTGTAGCCTTGTTCCATACTACGTGAGAACAACGCTACGGCTGCAAGCCAGTCACCAGATCGAGTTGTTGGGAAATTGCCGTACGGGCAATATTTGCCAGACCAATTGACCATAACCAATAAAATAATTCGATTAGATGTCCACTTACCTTTCATAAAAATCCTTGTTTATGAGTGACCGTCCGTTTTTAGCTTGGCAAGAGATCGAAACTCGGACGAGGGGGTTATACTGTCCATGTAAAACTTATCGATGTAAAGATGGCGGCGATGTGGACAGTTTTACCCCCCTCGTCCGAGTTTCGATCTCTTGCCAAGCTAAAAACGGACGGTCACTCATAAACAAGGATTTTTATGAAAGGTAGGTGGACATAGAATCGAATTATTTTATTGGTTATGGTCAATTGGTTCGGCAAATATTGCCCGTACGGCAATTTCCCAACAACTCGATCTGGTGACTGGCTTGCAGCCGTAGCGTTGTTCTCACGTAGTATGGAACAAGGCTACACCGGAGCTACTTGTCGGCGGAAATGTTGTCGGTGTACCAAACGGACACGTGTTAGGAGAACAATGGGAGTAATTAATCTGGTCCGACTATTTATATCTGGCAAGTCCAGCAATAAGTCCAGATTACAAAAGGCATGTAGTTCATGTTGCATTACAAGCGTCTGGTCCGTCATTTATAATTCAGCTCTCGTCCATTACAGAATATCCGCATCCATAATCCAAATTACAAGCGTCTAGTCCGTCATTCATAATCCAGCCGTCGTCCATTAGAGAATATCCGCGTCCATAATCCAAAGACCTATTCCATTTCCATATAACAGTATTAGCACCAAATTCAAAAAGACAAAAGTATACATAAACATAGGCTTGTTTCCTGCAAGAGAGAAGCGGTCAACAGTTTTCAATGATGCCGGCAAGACATCATGATGTTCCAAAATATCAAATCCGTATCGCTGATCAGTATTCTGAATCCATAATATTCGTTATAGAGTCGTCATCTAAAAATGATGTACCTCAGTCACGCTTTGATTGTGACTGTTCATATGAGTACCATGAGGATCTTGAAGTACATGGCTCATACGGCCCCTAGCCCCGGGTTAAGCGGAATTAGACACATGTTACGAAACGTAGCCCCATAGATCTTGCACGCTACGTTCGTATTTTGCTATCAGCATGCGATATGTATCGCCAAATTTGAGAAACTTTGAGTGGAAGCGCTTGGTGGTGTAGCCCTGTTTTATAAGTTTCTGCAACAAGGTTTTGTGACGTTGATTAAAATCGTCACATTTAACACAGGATCTAGCAAATGCTACTAGGCGTGATATGTATACGCCACATGCAGGTCCCACTGGAATATTACTGTCCAGAAAGGGATAGTTTACGATGTCGAAATTGTAATCATCTCTTTTGTCATAAAGTCGCCGAGAGAGAATGCCCGCTTCATTTTTGTAGAGATATAGATCTAAATATGATGTGCCTGTAGGGCTATCTGTAGTTTCCTTCAAATCCAGTGAAGGTGGATATATATCCTTTACTGCGTCATTTATATAGCGATTATCCACAGCGAGAAGATCGCCTATATAGCGTTTGGTGAATGAGAAGGAACTGGCTTTGAACGGATCCGTTTTTGAAAGCGCCTGCATATAGTCATATTCATAAGAGAACAGATACAGTCAGCCAACAGGGGTGCACAATTAGTACCCATTGGAATACCTATATGCTGCTTGATATATTGTGTTGCCAAATTTCACATAGATATTTTTAATGAGAAATTAAGCAACTCTATAAACAAAGAAACATCCCATGAATGATATCTCTTGTATGTAGTCGAGCAGAATGCTTTTTGGCTTCCGACATTAATATATTTCCTCTACGATCAGTTTTCTTGAACACAGATACTATTAATGAACTACTTCTGTCAATAAGGTCCTGATGAGGGATTGTAGTATAGAGAGTCGAGAAATCCCATGTGGATACATGTCTGTACGGTATGTGACCTTTAGCATCAGGTTCTTCCGTAAGACATTTTGAGTTTTTCAATATCCACATACATTCAACGCCAGAGTTTTTAGAAATAGTGGTGTAATACCTTTCCCAAAATGCTTACCTCCTGAAGGGCCCTCGTCAATAGGGTTGAAAGAAGCTTGGTGGTGCAGCTTCTAGAACCAGCTATGAATCTAGCTTTGTATGGTGATTTATGCATTTTGGAGTCCAGTATATTTTTGGTATGTCGTTATGATTGGTTGGAAGACAAATACCTCTTTCCCTGAGAAACTTTTTGTGATTGTTAAATAAATCTTCCAGAGTAAATGCAGTTTGGGGAGTAAGTGTGATGTATTTGATGAAGATATGTCTACACTCAATTCTTTAACCAGCACCTGGTAATAGTAATATTTACATATGAATATTATATTATTCGGAGCTTTGTCTGCTGGGACTATGACGAATTTACTCCTGAGTAACAGCATTTGAACATGGTAACAGCATTCCATATAATACATTTGCACTCAGTTTCAAAGACAATCATGGCATCATAATGATAGGAAGAAGCTGAGAAGAGAGAAGCGGTCAACACTTCAATGATGCCGGCTAGACATCATGATGTTCCAACACGTTCGACATGTGCCTGGCATCATAGAATATTGTTGATTCTTCTCTTGCAGGAAACTAGCCTATGTTTATGTATGGCTACTATGATTGTCTTTTTTGAATTTGGTGTTGATTATGAGTGGCCTAGTCCGTCATTCATAATCAGCCGTCGTCCATTAGAGAATATCCGCGTCCATAATCCAAAGACCTATTCCATATTCCATATAACAGTATTAGCACCAAATTCAAAAAGACAATCATAGTATACATAAACATAGGCTTGTTTCCTGCAAGAGAGAAGCGGTCAACAGTTTTCAATGATGCCGGCAAGACATCATGATGTTACTGTTATACGGAATATGGAATAGGACTTTGGATTATGGACGCGGATATTCTTTAATGGACGACGCCTGATTTATGAATGACGGACTAGACGCTTGTTATTCAGCATATCAACGCTCATAACAGTCCTCACTTGCCCACCGTCTCCCAAGATGGGTCAATCATGTACATGCTTTCTGGGTTATTCCCCATAGGAGAGCAGAATCCTTTGTGGTTGGATTGTTTGTTATACAGTACCACTAAAAGGTGCCCCGAAAAGAAGAATTTGTTCTCTTGCACTTCTGTGTATGCGCTAACAAGAGCCTGTTCATGAGAGGAACATTTCTTAGACAAAAGAAAATTGACACCTGCCATAATGTCGACAGCTGTGACTGGCTCTCACTCAATGTGATATCTATCAAGAAATATAACACTAATTGCCCAAAGCAGTTGAGGAACTACCGACAGCATATACAATGTAGAATATGTTCTTCAGTGAAAACGTTCTACAGGCTCCATGGGAAACCGAACCATACTTCAGGTTTAACGTGTGTCAGAGTCCATATTATACGAGGCTTCATTTTTTTTAAAGACGGCTCGTGTCTTCCAAACACCCCTATCGGTAGGTGCAGATTAGAATTAGTGAAATACGACTCTTGTAGGATCCGGAATAAGTGAATGGATCGTACGATAATTACATTTGTTTTATTCATCCATTCGATACACTCGTATGATGGTTTATTCATCCATTCGATACACTCGTATGATGGTCCTGCTCTTAGCATTATCTCTGCGGAATAGCAAACCCCACGATAACCCGTGCCGTGCCACGTAGAATGAGAGGAAGCATTTTGCTTGGCATATTTTTTCTCGGACAGATTTGTATGCTTTGACATATTAACTCTAACCTGACAATATACCTGTTTATTTCCGCAGAAATTTAATATTTCATAGTGAGCATTAATAATGTTAGAAACTGAAAATGATATCATGAAGTTCTTCAAGATTCCACAATTTTCCACAGGTCTATTAATTGAGTCCTTATTTATCTCTTTAGTGGGATTAAAAAACAACCTTTAAAATCTTCCTATTTCACGTTTTCATTTAAAAGGAGATTCCAATTTCCGGACTGTTTTACCAGGGATATGACAGATTTGTCTAGAAGTAAACAGTTCGTGTATATTCCATGGTGGTGAATAGCGTATGTTGGGCTGTAGAGCTCGGTGATGTCGATAATGAGAGTGACAGACTAGTTAAACCCCAGTCACACTGTCAAGAATTGGGTGGAGAATGCCGGCAAATGACCACGAATATTTTAATCTCGTCGATTCGTGTCAATTCGCCTGTAGCGGGCCTCTTTGAAACTGTCCTACGAATCCTTTACGCATGCCGTAGGTTCCTCGTACAGACAGACATACCTGCATATGGCGTATACATATCTCGCTTAGTAGCATTTGCTAGATCCTGTGTTAAATGTGATGATTTTAATCAACGTCACAAAACATTGTTGCAGAAACTTATAAAACAGGGCTATTCCACCAAGCGCCTCCACTCAAAGTTTTTCAAATTTGGCGATACATATCGCATGCTGATAGCAAAATACGAACGTAGCGTGCAAGATCTATGGCGCTACGTTTCGTAACTTGTGTCTAATTCCGCTTAACCCGGGGCTAGGGGCCGTATGAACCCATGTACTTCAAGATCCTCATGGTACTCATATGAACAGTCACAATCAAAGCGTGACTGAGATACATCATTCTTTAGATGACGACTTTACAACGAATATTATGGATTAAGAATACTGATCAGCGATACGGATTTGATATTTTTGGAACATCATGATGTCTTGCCGGCATCATTGAAAACTGTTGACCGCTTCTCTCTTGCAGGAAACAAGCCTATGTTTATGTATACTTTTGTCTTTTTGAATTTGGTGCTAATACTGTTATATGGAAATGGAATAGGTCTTTGGATTATGGACGCGGATATTCTCTAATGGACGACGGCTGGATTATGAATGACGGACTAGACGCTTGTAATAAGCATTTAACAAGAATAATCAAGAATGAGTACACATGCAGCACGATTCAATGAAGAACGCCCTACGCATCAACACGACAGCCCGCGAACCTACTACGTATATATATGCTCGATAATTTGCTACGAATAAAGCACGCATGAAGCACGATGTGAGTACGAATGCAGTACGAACCTGTTGCGCTGTGACACGACATCCCAGGAGGTCACGCCAACCTATATATATGATCCGTCTTCTATGAAATGTACAACATACGATGGTCTTCGCGAGAGATCATGGAGCAATCCTATGAAATCGTACGAGATTCGCGAGGAAGTGTAGCCTATTCTTCATGAAACGTAGCGCCAGCGTGGGTATTCGTAGTACTGTCACGGTTATTCGTAGTACTGTAGTGGGTATTCGTAGTAGGCGAGCGGTCAGGGCACCTCCAGAGACGACTTAATGCACCCACCCTACACACACATGGATTATACACCATTTTAAAGCCGATGGTCTCTGCTTTTCAAATCTACCTGCAGTACTGTCAAAATGTGGTGCCGTTGCCATGGAAACGAGGTATAAACAAGTCGTGTTAGATTTGCCATTTTCGTCACTAATGGAACACTTTGTAATACGGATGACATAGATTCCTGGATGCAAGTGTTTAAATGACGAAACAAGCACGAAACTTGGCATGGATATTCTAAGTAGGATGCATTTCCATAAAATATTGTTAGTCAACTGAAATCCAAGATGGTGGCTATTTTCTAAGATGGCCGCCATTTGACCCTATTTAGCCAGAGAAAGTGATGAAATTTTGCGATTTGATTCATTTTGGTGTTCATTTATATTTTTCTGTCAATATAAACAGGGGCAAATTGATTCTGGTATCTACAAGTACTCTCAACGATACGTTCTATCATTTCTGCACTGGTGATGTAAATGTAAAAGCGTTGCGCCATGGTGTGACCAGTTCGAGTTTGCATTGTGTTATCAGTGATTAGAGTTTTTGCATTAGCGACAACCCTTCTGCTGAGATTATGTCTCACTTACTCGTCAGTATGTCTATATAATGTCCTTTACTCAAAGATTCTTGCTATAATTTGATGAATGAAGATGTCTAAGCTCCGAGGTAGACCTCGCAATGAAGTGTCTGGACCTAATCCACACCACTTGGTCGCCATTTCGTAATTGCAACTATTTTAACACTACAGATCAATATACAATGTATATATACAGATTATTCCTGTCTGTTTGTGTGTTAACAGATTGTTTGAACTGACAAGGCTTGTATTTTGGACCAACCGTGACTCATTACTGTATCCCGGGGATAGTCTCGGCGGGCTCCAGTTGCCCAATTAGGGGCCCAGTCGAAAACTGGACCCTGGATAATGTCACATGGGTAATTCATCCCATGCAGCATTCTAACGTTGGAACTTGACACGTATCTTTACTGCACCCCGGGAAATGTACTATCTACTTGGATCTGTGTCACTTTGCCATATATATGTGTGGGTTGGGTGAATGATTGGATGGTTGGGAAGTTCGTAGATATATGGTCGGATACGAGGCGGTAGAATGGGCTACTTTGTACTATTTTCAACACTATACTTTTCGGCACTGAAACTTGGTACGCTTACGTAATAGACCTCAACTAACCTACACACACAGGGATAATGCGTTTTATTTTTCAAATTCACCTGCCATATTGTCAAAACATGGCACCGTTATGGAAACTACATCCCGAAGCGAGAATAGATTATTCATATTTACCTCGCCTTATGAAGTGAAGGGGAGAATTTGTGAGAGGGGAAAGAGGATGTCGTCATCGGTGTCACTTCCCTGGAATTTTTGGTTTAACAAATTAAACAAAAAAAAACCAAAAAAAGGTGAGTTATGGCACCACCCATGGATTCTAGATTGCTCCAATGTTGAAATCTAATGATAAGGTTTTTTGCTTAGCAAATTTTCACATGTACATCTGTAGGTAGAAATTTTGTTACAATTGTCAGTATTATTGGATGATTTTGAAACTTGGCACACATGTTTCCTATTATTAGAGAATGTACATGTGCTATTTATGAGATGAAATTTTAATTTTTGTCCAAATTATGGCAAATGATAAGGTTTTTGTTTAACAAAAGTGGGCATGTATATCTGTACATAGAAAGCTTGCTGCAGTTGTCAGCGGTCAGTGGATGATAATGAAACTTGGTACACCTGTTTCTTATGATTGGAGGATTTACCTGTGATATTTATTAGATGAAATATTGTTTTTTCCAAATTAATAGTAATTTGCCGATTATAGGAGGGTTTTTTTGTTAGACAAAAATGTACTGACAAGTTAACTGAATGCGTCAGGTTTCATTGGATGATTATGGAACTTGTTAAACATGTCTCATATGATGACAAACGTACTGATAAGACTTATCTCTTCACATTGGATATTTTTTTCTCTTCACATTGGATGTTGAATCTTTATACACTAATATTGACACTGACGATGGCCTCCAGTTTATAGCTGATACATTAGCAAAAAATCCGTTTACCCGTCGGAACGATTCATTGTTTATGAAGTTACTTGATATTTCTCTCAATCGCAATGATTTTGTATTTGACCATTCCAACTATCTTCAAATTAAAGGGACGGCCATGGGCAAGCTTTTTGCGCCCAACTATGCTAATATATATGGCCAGATGGGAGAATAAAGCTCTCTTGGAATGTCCTATTAAGCCGCTTCTTTGGAAACGTTACACTGACGACATTTTTGGAATTTGGGGTGGTAGTATTGACGATTTTCATGTTTTCGTAAATATTTTGAACTCACAAACCCCAATATCCGCCTGCAATTACATTCTCTTCCATTTCTTGATGTTATGGTATATGAAGGCAGCCGATTCAATTCCATGGGAATTTTAGATACAACAGTTTATTTCAAGCCCACAGACAGCCACCAGTTGCTGCATCGGAGTTCCTTTCATCCGCATTATACTTTCCCGGGCATTGTTAAATCGCAGTTTTTGCGATTTTTGCGCATTTGTAATAATGTATGCGATTATAAGTTGGCTTGCTCTATCTTGATTCAAGCAGTAAGAAAAAGAGGCTATTCGGATGGTAAACTTCGGAAAATCAAAACCGATGTTATTCAACTCTTCGACAAGCCTAGGCGTCAAAAAGTACCAAAACGATCTTCACATATGCCACTAATCATTCCATATACGCCTTCTTCACATTCAACTATTTGTTTTATTCGAAATCTTTATGATAGATTGAATATGAAACTATCTGGTTTACTACCGGCAATTAAAATTGTTTACAGTAGACAATCGAACCTTAGAGAGCACTTGGTACGCGCTCGTCTACGTTGATATTCTCTCTTTGGCGGCTGAGCTCATTTCAGGCCCCACACCTTCACTGTATGACGGACAGTTAAATTATAACAATACGCGTGTGCATCCCAGAATTTTCAACAAATCAGAATTAAATAGAGGGCACTGCAAACTATTGGTCTGGTCATCCGGGCTTCTATAATTTCAACCAATCATATTGAATAGAGGGGGCTGCAAACTGCTATCCCCAATTATCCGGGTACTTGATTTCAATCTCCTATATTACCAGTAGTCTTTGCTTCACAGCACTCACTTTAGCACATTTTTACCGGTGGTATAAGCCATCCACTGGCTATTTTATTTCTTTTTGTACGATTTTATTCTTAGGTTCATTTTATTTCAACAACTGGTTCGTCAGATGAAACTGACATTTCTGATTTTGAGCAATAATGGCAGCCCCTCCGACCAAGGCAAGTTCGAAGTGGGAACGTAGAAATTGGTTTAATGTAACGAAGATGGATGAACCAGGATTAAGGATGATGAGATTTTCCTTCTAAAAAACCCAGTGTATGATTGTTCGATGTCCTTTTCAGTGAGCAGAATAGGGCAACCGAATGCAACCAACGATATAAATGTGTTCATCCAGGCCAGCAAATCACGGCGTAGACCTGTGGAAATTATAAGGCGGTTTTAGCGTCAACAGAATCTCACCCACTCTACTCCTAATAGTCCAGCGAGTGTAAGTAGTAGGAAAAGGACCGATCTGGTCGCATTGAGGTTGTTCTCTGTGTGGCTTATGTCGTCACATTCGGTTAGAATAAGGCATTTGGGTCGACGTTTTGGGGTCGAAGTGGGTCATCCCTGCTTCAAATGGGCCGTGTGAGGTGTCACATTGAAGCGCTCGTGGGATAGCGTTCGACCTGGGTGGTTTATAGTGGAACTGCCGTCAATCTGCGCATATGCAGTCGGGCAGTAGTAGTAGAAAAAGACTGTTTGAATGGGCGTTTTTGGCTGGAGGTGGGCCATCTGTGATCCAATTGGTTCGTGTGATGTGTCATGTTGAAGCGCATCTGGGGAACATCAGACTGGGGTGTTTTTTAGTGGAAGTGCCGCCAGTGTAAAGGGCATTCGAATAGACGTTTTTGGAACGAGGTGGCCCATCCATGATCCAAACGGGCCGTGTTGGGTGTCATCTTGGAGCTCTTTTCGGGTGGAGTCAGATTGATGTAGTTTGTAGTGTCAATCTGCACATGCTCAGCCGGGAAGTAGTAGAAAGGAGGCATTTGGTTGGATGTTTTGGGGACTAGGAGGACTATCCGGGCCGTGTGGGGTGTCATATTGTAGCGTTCGTGGGAGAGAGTCAGGCTGATGTCGTCTGTAGTGGAAGTGCCGTCAATCTGCGCATGAGCAGTCGGGCAGTAGTAGAAAAAGACATTTGAATGGACATTATGGGGTCGAGGTGGTCCATTTATTGTCTAAATGCATAGTGTGAGGTGTTATATTGAAGTGCTCGTGGGAGAGAGTCAGGCAGATGTGGTCCGTAGTGGAAGTGCTGTCAATCCGCGCATGCGCAGTCCTTGTCCAATCAGAAGCCGCCATTTGATGTTGCATCTGTCATGGATGCTCTTATCCGCTTGACATATTTTCGGTTGTTCCTGTCCAATCAGAATCCGCCGTTCGGAGTGTTAATCTTCGGCCATACTATTATGTAAACACATCCAATGCGGCTCCCCCCAGTGTGGGTGTGATGTGATGGAGGAAATACTAAAATACATCTGTGAACGTGTTGATCTTCCTTTCTCTTAACTGTCTGCGTCAAAGCATTAAAACATTATGGGACTAGGAATATAACCTGGTGAACGTACTCCCCAGCGTTAGACTGACGGCAGTTTCACTGCAGCCACAGGCAGTCTACTCCACGAGTCCTTCCATATAACATCCCACACGGCTGGTCCATCTCTGCCTCAAAACGCCCATTCAAATGCCCTTTTTCTACAACTACCCGACAGCGCATGCGCAGATTGATGGCAATTCCATTACAAGACACCCCAGTCGGACGCTACCACACGAGCGCTTCAATATGACACCTCACACGACCCATTCAAACCAAGGATGGCCCAC
>JAVTVY010039892.1:0-18947 GCA_036873755.1 Hanleya hanleyi | reverse complement strand
GACCAATCAGTGAGCACAGATTGCCACGTCTGTGACCAATCAGTGAGCACAGATTGCCACGTCTGTGACCAATCAGTGAGCACAGATTGCCACGTCTGTGACCAATCAGTGAGCAAAACAAAAGGGTATTCAAGAGCTGTAGGTCACTCATTTTCATCGGATTTTAGTGGCATCTTTGCGATCCAGCATTTCAACAATGACCTACTCATTACAGTCAATGAAAAAAGACCGATATCCAGGCCTTTTGATGACAATCTATTTCGGCCCTATATTCGCCAGTAGGAAGCACCGCAGATCATACTCTCTGTTTTACGTGTCGATCATAATTGATTTTCGACAATACGCACGAGAACATCTCCATTAATCCCGCTTGATATTTTCGTCATTTTGGAAGGCGTGATAAATCAATCTGCACGGGTTTGGAAGGCGTGATAAATCAATCTGCACGAGCGAAATTCGTTTTGGGCATTCTCATGAAAGTTCATGATAAAACTGTACCAATCATGTTAAGATGACGTGAGAATTTTTTTTGCTCTCGAGAAAATTGCTGGAAATGTGAGTCAGACAATAATAACATACTCTACAAGAAGATAAACTCTTATACAAATCGGATCAATATCACTAATACACCGACTGAGATGGCTCATAGTCAATTAATTCTAATTCATAGACCTTGCACGCACCAGTGAAATGTGATTATGGTTTTAGAAATGAGGATATTTATACGGATTCATTCTAGGGAAG
This sequence comes from Hanleya hanleyi, assembly GCA_036873755.1. Classification (NCBI taxonomy): domain Eukaryota; kingdom Metazoa; phylum Mollusca; class Polyplacophora; order Lepidopleurida; family Hanleyidae; genus Hanleya; species Hanleya hanleyi. The sequence goes on along the minus strand of JAVTVY010039892.1, from coordinate 18,203 downwards.
CGAGAGGGGGGGGGGGGCGGAACTGATGCTTTACTAGATGGCCCTACAGCACATGCATGGAGGGACAAGACCGTAGGTCAACAATTTTTGTTGTATCCATGGGTAAAACCCAGGGTGTGAGAATCGTAGTTGTGTCCCAACTGCGGGGTTTCGGTTCAGCCGAGATGACGGTGTGCCGTATAGTCGTGAGCTACTAGGGGTCACCTTGCATCCCCCTCCCCCCCCTCTCCACTACAGACCGAAACTATGTTTTTTATGTACTTTAGGACATGTCAAATAAGAAACAACTTGTTAACAGTCGATAAACTGGGACTCACTACCCCTTTAATCACTTTGAAATTACCCCTATGTTAAAAAGTACATTTTTTGTGACAATAGGGGGTAGGGTTACAAGAATAGTCTTATCTTCCATAATTATTAGAACTTTATAATGTTGATCACATATTATTCAGCATTGATTGCTGCATCAAATATTTACAAGAATTATTACTATTTGTTGGGTATGACGTCACACAGGGACCGTATATACAACAGTAGGAGTAGTAGCGAAAGCGGGCGTTTTGGGGTGCGTGAGGGTGTGTTTGAGCGATTGAGGGACCATTCTTGGTCCGAATGCGTCGTGTGAGGTATCAAAGTGAAGCCCTTGGTGTGTAGACCACGACTTGAGAGATGTCAGCGTCATCTGTGACGTCTTTGGTGACATCATCAGTAGGAGTAGTAGCCAAAGCGGGCATTTTGGGGGCGTGAAGGAAGGTATTTTGGGGTAGAGATGGACCATCCGTGGTCTAAATGGACCGTGTGGGGTGTCATCTTGTAACTCTCTGCATGTAGACGACGAATGGTATAGTTTTTGTTGGAAGTCGCATCGTGCTACTCATGTGCAGTTGAGTAGTAATAAAAAAAAAATGTCATTTTGGGCGTGGGCAATGATATTTTTGGGCAATTAAGGGACCCATGTTTGCTCCAAATGGACAGGTTGGGGTATTCTAGTAAAGCTTTCGTGTGATATTCAGACAGGCATGTTTTTTTATTGGAAGTCAGCCCAATCTGCACATGCGCAGTTGGCGTGTAGTAAGTAAAGTGGTCCTTCTGGAGGTGCGCAGGGGTATATTTGAGAGATTGAGGTTCTATATCTCATCCAAAGATGGAGTGTAGGGTGTCATCTTGAAGCTGTCGTGGTGTAGATCACGACTTGAGGGATTTCCATGTCATCTGTGACGTCATTGGTGACGTCATCAGTACGAGTGGTAACGAAAGCGGCCATTTTAAGGGTGCGTAGTTGTGTGTTTGAGAGACCGAGGGACCATTCTTGGCCCGAATGGGACGTCTGGGGTATCCTATCGAAGCTTTCGTGGAACAGCGTCCGACTGGTCCGGTGTGTCATAGAAGTAGGGGATATGGCTAACATACGCAGAGAGTAAAGGGTGGAAAAGGGGCACTGGAATGGAATTTTAGCCTCGAGGTGAACCATCCGTGGTCCGAATGGGTCGTGTGGGTTTTCGTAGTGAAGGGCTCGTGGGGTAGCGTCGGATTGCACTGGTGTGTAGCCTAGCATCGTCGTTCTGCGCATGCGCAGTCTGGCAGTAGTATAGATCCATTTGAGAAACTACAAAGCTCAGAGCTGTGGGATGGATCGGATGAGAACTTGGAGCTCGTAGCTCTTGAAGTCGGAGCTCTTGGAGCTCGGAGCTCTTGGAGTCGAAGCTTGGAGGTCTTGGATCTAGAGAATGACGTCATCGCAGGCATGCGCACGTACCTGTGGTGCACCCTGCATCCTATAGCTCGTAGAGCATAAGGTACACCAGGATGCGTGCGATGACACCACGAGCCCTTCACTACGAAACCCCACACGAACCATTCGGACCATGAATGGTCCACCTCGAGTCTGAAATTCCATACAAGTGCCCCTTTTCCACTGTTTCCTGTCTGCGCATGCGCGCCATATCCCATACTTCCATGACACGCCAGACCAGTCGGACGCTGTCCTACGTAAGCTTCAATATAATACCCCACACGTCCCATTCGGATCAATAATGGTCCGTTCCTCCGTCTCTCCAACGTTCCCCTACACACCCTTAAATGACCGCTTTCGCTACCGTTTGTACTGATGACGGCACCAATGACGTCACAGATGACATGATACTCCCTCAAGTCGTGGTCTACACCACGAGAGCTTCAAGATGACACTCTACACTCCATCTTTTGATGAGATATAGAAACTCAATCTCTCGAATATACTCCTGCACACCTCAAGATTGACCACTTTACTTACTACACCCCAACTGCGCATGCGCAAATTTGTGCGACTTTTAATAAAACCACGCCAGTTTGACTCTACCCCACGAGAGCTTCACTAGGATACCCGAATCGGTCCATTTGAAGCAAACATGGGTCCCTTGATTGCCCAAACATGTCATTGCCCACGCCCAAAATTACATCTTTCCTTACTACTGCCCAACTGCGCATGAGTAGCACGATGCAATTTCCAGCAAAAACCATGCCATTCATCGTCTACATGCAGAGAGCTACAAGATGACACCTAACACGGTCCATTTGGACCACGGATGGTCCATCTCCACCCCAAAGAGCTTCCTTCACACCCCCAAAATGCCCACTTTTGCTACTACTCCTACTGATGATGTCACCAATGACGTCACAGATGACGTGGACATCTCTCAAGTCGTGGTCTACACACCAAGGGCTTGACTTCGACACCTCACACGATGCATTCGGACCAAGAATGGTCCTTCAATAGCTCAAACACACCCTCACGCACCCCAAAACGCCCGCTTTCGCTACTACTCCTACTGTTGTATGTATGGTCCCTGTGTGACGTCATACTCAACAAATAGTAATAATTCTTGTAAATATTTGATGCAACAATCAATGCTGAATAATATGTGACCAACATTATAAAGTTTGGATAATAATTATGGAAGATAAGACTATTCTTGTAACCCTACCCCCTATTGTCACAAAAATTGTACTTTTTAACATAGGGGTAATGTCAAAGTGATTAAATGGGTAGTGAGTCCCAGTTTATCGACTGTTAACAAGTTGTTTCTTATTTGACATGTCCTAAAGTACATACAAAACATAGTTTCGGTCTGTAGTGGGGGGTGGGGGGTGGGGTGGGGTGCAAGGTGACCCCTAGTAGCTCACGGACTAGTATACCATCGTCATACTTTCCTCGGGGAGGGTTAACTTTATCAGACAAAAATCAAACTAACAACGCTTAAAGTTTATGATATAATTTGGTAATTCTAAACTATTGTTTGGCACATTGGCACACTATAAAGTCGAATAAATGCGTTAGCGTAGTTTACATCAAATATGTCATCATAACAAGATGTTTTCTTCGTATAGACATATGGCGTGAACCGCCAAACACCAGATTCTGCGCAAACAGCTACAGCATTTTTGTGCGGAATCAAAGCTAACGCTGCGACGATAGGGGTGGACTACAGGGCCCAGCGAGCGAACTGTGCCAGCCAACAAGGAACAGGAGTAGACTCTATCTTGGAATGGTCGTTGGCGGAAGGTAAATCCGTTATCTTATCCGATATGTGGCTTTATATAGACAGCCATGCTGATATTGTAGATGTTCACGTGAACAAACTTTGACCTAGTCACATGAACATCAACAAGCAGCCAGAGGATGCTAGGTCCCCCGCCGAAATGGCAGCAATATTTTTTAGCATTGTTGGTCTTAGGGGATATACATGAGGGAGGCAACTGCTGCTTCATAGGCGTTGGATGTGGAAGGGTCTTTCTGCCTTCCCAAGTTTTAAGATCAACTCAGAACGATTGACTGAAAGTTGATTGCTTCTGTGATATAGTTTCACAGTGAAGCACCGAGAAGCATCCCCAAGTGACATCTCAAGGCATTATCTGCAAACCAAATTTGACGAGAAGCTGAAGGCATCCTCAACCTACTGCGCGGAAACCAAATTTTAAGTTGCCACCAGTTGTCGCCACCTGTAGGTGCAAGTGAGCGAAATGCAATCCCAAGCATCATCTCATGGCATGGTAGCCTACATGTATTAGCCAATAGTATCTTCTACAGGGGGGTAATGATCGGCTGATGCAGCAACAACAACATTTTCCCAGTTAGACGGCAGATTTTGAAATCAAAAACGAGGCCGCGCTATGTCATCAGTCAACTGAGACAGGTGAATGAGTGAGTGAGTAGGATTTAACGTCGTTTTCAACATTGTTTCAGTCATATCACGACGGTGCCTACATGTGCCAGAACACGAGAGTGTCCACAGTTCCTATTATTCTGGACATTGATCAGCCCAGTCAGTACAGCATCCGGTCACCCATCCAAGTATTGACCGAGCTCAATGCTGCTTAACTTCGGTGATCTGACGAGAACTGAGACAGTCACGTGGTTGTGTATGAAGATTGGGGTGGGTCTTATCTAATAGTGATCCAATGAAAATGCTCGTATTAGTTTAAAATGGCGGGGTCGAATGACCAATCACTGAACGGGAGACAGCTGGAACAGTACGTTGACTCTGTCTGTTAATACAGGGGCGTCGGAAGCAAATTCAAAGTGGTACGGCCACTATCATTGCACTTTAGGTGAGGATCCAGGGGCCGCCCAGGCCCCAGATGCCCCTGGGGTCTAGATCGCCGAAGAAGCGTTCTGAGCGATTTCTGGCGTCAATCAAAATCACTCTGCATTGAAGTGTATTTTTAGTTCTTTCCTAACCCTTTTACCATTGAAAACGCAATCGATGGTGGTTTTCTGCGATGCTGAATTACAAAAAATTGTTTATAGTATAGTACTGTATCCTACGCACATCGTGTAGAAGTAACCGAGATGATGCATCGATAATGTATACCAAATTTTACATTGAGCATTTGAACAGTGTCAGAGATAGAGATCATTAATGATTTTACATAAATTAAAGATGGTTGCCCATCCTTCCCGTCACTCAGAGGAACTAATGTGGTTATTCATTAATGCAAGTCTCTTCATACATCGATGCTGTAAATCAAGTTTCGTATAGAACATTTGAATCGTATCAGAGATAAACATCATTAAAGATTCTGAATAAATTAAAGATGGCCGCCAAGATTTCCGCCCAATCAGAGAAACCAGATCTGTCATTCATCGTAAGTCTCTTGATGCATCAATGATGTATACCAAATTTTCCACTGAGCACTCCAACGGAATCAGAGATAGATCATTAATGATTTTGCCTAAATTAAAGATGGCCACCAAAGGTTTTCAGTCAATCAGGTCCCGATTCAAAGTATCTGGCTGTATTGATGATATATACCTACCTTCATATAAAACAATTGAATGGTAACCGAGATATGTATGCTATCATTATCGATTTCGCATGAATTAAAGATGGCATCCAGGGTTCCCATGCAGCTAATCAGAAAAGCCTGTTTGGTAATTCGTTGAAAGTTGCTTGATGTATCGATGATTTCGTATTGAACAGTTGAATGGTTTCCGAGATATGGATCATTATCCATTTTGCATGAAATTAAAGATGGCTGCTAAGGTCCCAATCAGGTCCCAATTCTATAGGCTTCTGGTCCTTGACTAGGCAAATAAGCATACCAAATTTTGAATTCATCAGCGAAACAGTTTTCCGGCTATCTCGCTCACGAACGGACGTACGGACAGACGGACGTACAAGATGATGACAATACCCCATGGCCAAAAATGGCCGAGGGGTAAAAACATTGGTCTGTGCCTGATAAATTTTAAGCCTTTTGGGGTTGCAACTCATTCATAGAAAGCTCCCTGTACATGAACAACTGCACTGACAACTGCATGCCATCATCTGCAAGGTTGAATTCAGTTCAATTCAGGAAATTGATCATATGCACAGTGTGCACCCAAACATTAGGAACACAGTTGTAATTAATATAGTAATATACGTGTGTAGACAAATGATTCGTGCAGAAGCTTCAGGGTAAATCCTATGATGTGCAATACAATTATTTGTTAGCAAAATTGAAGAAAATGTTGTCCTTCGTTTAAGATGACACGAAATTCAAAAATCAGGGATTCAGTACTGCGGGGATTTCCCCGCCAGTTATTTCACATTATACTTCTGAAAAAAAATATGGTTCATGCAAAAGCTTTAGGGTAAATCATATGATGTGGAATAGAATGATTTCATATAGCAAAATTGAAGGCCCATTTTGACTGGAACGGACAAGAGAAACTCAGTGGTGCCACCTTCAGGCAGATGTTGCTGAAATGCAATACGGACTGGCGTCCTGTTGCAAGGAATGCGTATTCCGAATTTCGGAATAACCCAACACAGCATTAGGAAGTTATCGCTTCGAACAGATGTACACGGAAAAAAAATCTATTTTGACCCAGTGGCGCCACCTTCAGGCCGATGTTGCTGAAATGCAATACGGACTGGCCTCTTGTCACAAGGAATGCGAATGCTGAATTTCGGAAGAATCCAACAGAGCGTTAGGAAGTTATCAGTTCGAACAGATATGCACGGACGTACACGAACATCCACGGACTCAAAGAAGCAAGAACCAGTGGCGCTACCTTCAGGCAGATGTTGCTGAAATGTAATACGGACTGGCGTCTTGTCACAAGGAATGCGTTTTCTAAGTTTGGAAGAATCCAACAAAACTTTAGGAAGTTATCGCTTCGAACAGAAATGCACGGACGTACACGGACATCCACGGATGCAAAGAAGCAAGAACTAGTGGCGCCACCTTCAGGCAGATGTTGCTGAAATGCAATACGGACTGGCCTCTTGTCGCAAGGAATGCGAATGCTGAATTTCGGAAGAATCCAACAAAGCGTTAGAAAGTTATCGCTTCGAACAGACATGCACGGACGTACACGAACGTCCACGGACACAAAAAAGTAAGAACCAGTGGCACCACCTTCAGGCAGATGTTGCTGAGATGTAATATAGACTGGCATCTTGTTACAAGGTATGCATATTCCGAATTTTGGAAGAATCCAACAAAGCATTAGGAATTTATCACTTCGAACAGACGTACACGGACATTCACGGATACAAAGAAGCAAGAACTAGTGGCGCCACCTTCAAGCAGATGTTGCTGAAATGCAATACGGGCTGGTGTATTGTCGCAAGGAATGCGTATGCCGAATTTCGGAAGAATCCAACTAAGCGTTAGAAAATTATCGCTTCGAACAGACATGCACGGACGTACACGGACATCCACATACGCAAAGAAGCAAGAACTAGCGGCGCCACCTTCAGGCAGATGTTGTTGAAATGCAATACGGACTGGCGTCTTGCCGCAAGGAATGCATATTCCGAATTTCGGAAGAATCCAACAAAGCGTTAGGAAGTTATCGCTTCGAACAGACATGGACGGACACACGGACATCCACGGACACAAAGAAGCAAGAACCATTTTAAAGTCCCCCGCCGCAACATACTAAAATTCCGTAACATAGAAGAATCTCTGGCGGTTCTTGAGATGTATATGGGTGCGATACATTCAAAATATCATCATGTGGGGTAACAGAAATTCTTGTCACATTATATACATCATCTTATGTTATCAACGTCATCGCATGTAATAACACATTCTGTTACATATGAAATCTTGTACATTACATGTACATCGGATGTTTACGCAGAAAGACCCAAAGACATAATGCGCACAGGACTGTATATCCCTTGGTGAAACTGATCGACAGATTAATTGTTAAGAAATATAGCATAGGACTCAAAAGGTATATTGGGTAGATCATGTAGATATAGACATTGGGAGAATAGGAGGGACACTGGGTAGGCATAGCCAGCCACCAAGAGGGACATTGGGTAGCAATCTAATTAAAATTAAATCCTATCTGCTCCACACTTGGATACTGTCGCTTTATAGCGACATGTACGATTGGGGAGCATTGATAGGATATTAATTTATTAAGATTGATTGGGTAGGTGTTATAGCCAGCCACCAGGAGAGCCATTGGGTAGTGAAAGTCAGCCACCTGGAGAACCTCCTGGCAGCAAAAACTCACGAATAAAAAAAAATTCAATAGACACCAATTTATTTCTCAGAAAGGGAAACAGTCCGATTTCATTGATGACGACAAGACGTCATGTAGTAGCTGTAGCTATCATTGAATATATAAATCATTGAATAAATATCTATAGTTACAACATAGAAATAATAATATATTATGAAGTACAAGGTAAGCAATGTTTGTGGATAGAATGCGTCTCGTTCAGACTCACCGTACTGAGATTAACTCTGTACCCATGATATAGATCAGAGTGATACGTAATGCCCGGATTCGCGGTTCCAAATTTACAACATTCTGCTTAAGGAGAGGTAACGATTTCACTTCCGCTACCACGAGATTAACATGAGAATCCCAGTGTATTGACTATTTAATTACTGATTATAATAAAACTACTGTGTATATTGTTATGAAACTCGAGAAATCAACGTAAACTAAATTAGGAAGTGTGTCAATTTTTCAGTCATATGTAGTTTGAGAGATAAATGACGGCTCAATTCTTGTAACTGCCTAAGAGCTTATTCGCAGTTGAATCTCACGTTCTCAATCATAAGTATCTGTTGTTTACTTTCAGGGAAATCTGTTGGTATCGTCACTACCACACGGGTTACACACGCTACGCCCGCAGCTGCTTACGCACACTCATGTGAACGTAACTGGGAGAGTGATGCTCACATGGCGGGGGTGCCGGGCGCTGACAAGTGTACGGATATAGCCGACCAACTGATATCCGAAAACACAAAAATCCAGGTATGCAATCAGCAAAACTAAAATATGTTAAAAAATTAACTTTCCATATAAAACATGAGGTTAACCTGTTTTCAAATAGTTGGTTCCGTGTACTGTTCCCTAATCGACCCAATGTTTTCTAGTCATTGTCATTGGTGCCACCGAACCAATATTCTAACCAGTTTGCCGCTGTTTCGTTGGTCATATGATCTTCTCGGTCCTGCGCATGGCGAAAGTATATTGCGCTTATGATTCGGAATCAACTCCCCCTTGCGTCATAGACTTAGCTTGTGAAGTGTATGAGAAATATACAATATAAAGAGATTAAAGGGCCCGCACTGGATTCGATTTGCATGGTAATCGGCTTCAAGCGACTGGATTGACTGATCGACTATTTGTTTTTTGGAGGTCCAGTAGTTTAGTAACAGGGATACCCCCAACCTCTCCCCGCCCCCGCCCCTAAGAGCGGAAGATGGCATTTTACGACGTGGTTATGACGGCTACATGAGGAAAACCCCAATCTAATTAAAATTAAATCCTAACTGCTTCCCCATTTGGATATGTCGCTTGCAGGATCTAACCGGCTTGCAGTAACGCGCGTGTTGACCAATCCCGAGAGGTTTTCATAGTGCTTTGAAGGGAACGTAATGACAAGTGCTTTCTGGTTGGCTCAGCCGAAGCACACGCCAAGCTGTGGGGGGAATCTTCTGATGTTGCCGCCCTCCCGCCAGGTTGGCTCCATAATGCGGGGTAGAATTATGGAATCGTCCTTGGCGTAACACTGAATTAACGCAGAGTCCATGAACCTATCCCCCCTGCCCGACTCAAGTAAAGTAGTTAAAATGCGGTCGTGATGTCACAAGACTATTAAATATTCATGAGCTGGGCGCTCCGAACACAAAATTCAATTGAAATCAGTAAGATCCTACATAGCGACATATACGATTGGGGAGCATTGATAGGATAATAAGATTGGGAAAACCCACGCCCACACGGGTCTATTTGAATCCGACAGAACAACGTCAGTTTTGCACAGGAGGGAACTAATTCTCATGCTCTGCCCATATAAACGGAGAAAATACTCTCTAGATCATTCTTTTTAACGCCAGGGCAACACAGTTTTAATGACGAATTGAGAAGTAATCGAAGTATTCGACAAACATCGCTTTTATTATATATGATGTCACTTCCGGTGGTGTGCTGCTCGGGCGAGAATGCTGTCCGAAAATCTGCCTGGTGGCTGGGGCATTATACTGTTGCCCATTAATGATTGAGGCGGTTAGGATACCCCCATTATCATAACATCAGATTATATTCCTTCTACTATCAGGTGTTACACCAACAGTCTATGGGGTTGTAAACTCTTACAATGGGAGAATGAGACATCGCGAGATCGAAATTCTCAGCAGACGAAGTTGTAAAATGACAGGGTACGTCACGCCAGGCAAGCTCTACCGGGCATTCATCACTTTCTTCTTCGTGCCTCTCTATTTATAGCGCTGTCACGGTAGTAGTATGTAAAGGACGGCACAGCGCACTGGCTCGTCACTGCGCATGCGCAGGTAATTGTATGACGTCACTTGGAGAGGTCATGAGGAGGTGTGCGCAGGAGTGTTCTGCGCAAGTGTATGACGTCACTTCCGGTCTGCGTGAATCGGGCGTGACCTTAAGACATGTATTCCTCCGCGGTGATGCGGTTTGGCGGTGCTGCGGTCTGCCTCCGCGGACAGAAAGTAGTCCCAAAAACGTGGGTTTTCGTGAGAATGTTCGGCAATCTGTAGGGACCGCTAATGGACCGATTGGGTCGAGTGAGGTATCAATATGAAGCATACGTGAGGGACTATCCAACGGGCTGGGTTTGACGTGGAACTGACGTCATTCTGCGCATGCACAGTAGAGAAAGAGTATGGAAATAGACGTTTTGGGGTCTAGGTGGGCCACTAGTGGGCCGATTGGGTCGCGTGAGGTATCAATGTGAAGCATACGTGAGGGAGCATCCACCTGGACTAGTGTATCGTTTGTTGTCAACATTCTGCGCATGCGCAGACAGGGAATTGTGGGAAAAGGGTACGGAAATAGACGTTTTGGGGTCTAGGTGGGCCACTAGTGGGCCGATTTGATCGAGTGAGGTATCAATGTAAAGCATTCGTGAGGGAGCATCCACCTGGACTAGTGTGTCGTTCGTTTTCAACATTCTGCGCATGCGCAGACAGGGAATTGTGGGGAAAGGGTATGGAAATAGACGTTTTGGGGTCGAAGTGGGCCACTAATGGTCCGATGGAGTTGAGTGAGGTATCAATGTGAAGCAGTCGTGAGGGAGCATCCGCCTGGACTAGTGTGTCGTTCGTGTTCAACATTCTGCTCAAACACCATGTTTAATTATTTAACGCACCGTCACATTAGGTACAAGTGTTTACTGAGCTCAAATCAACGATCAGCATGTAGACATAGAGAGTATATACGGCATGTTATGCTATTCATCGGTGCAAGGGTGACGCATTCAGTCGATGGAGGTGGTTGGTCAGCTTGGTAATGAAGAACGTAACATTGATCACCCTCTCTACCACCCATTGTGTGTTGGGGTGTTGACGTTGTGCCCATCTCAAGGGATCCACGGTGTCCAGTTTCTCCAGCATCGTCTCTAGCGACGCCCGGTTAATGATGGTGAACGGTTGGTCAAACACATGGCTGTTATTACTGGCATAATAATACCGTAACTGGTCCGTCTCTTTGTGACGTAAGATGTACCCGAAAGCGACATTCAATCTGAAGACCGTAGCTTGGTCATTGAAGATGGCTTCCACGTAGCTGCGTAGACGGGCGAGGTCGGTCAGTGGGAAATTGTAGATATTTGGAATAGGGCGATCACGGTGGAAAACGTGCCGTATCATGGGCCATTGGCACCGATAGATGTCACTCACTGGATGGGCGTACTGTAACAGATCGCTAGGAACATCCACTGCATCTTCCAGAAAATGTTCGATGTCGTCAGGCGTATGACTGGCAACAGTAATTCTAGGGACTGGCTGGATATCTAGACGAGTAAACTGCTTCTGGCAAGTTGTGCAAGTGAACATCTTGGTGATTGACAGAGTGTCGGATGAAACGGCCAGGCCGCTTCACTTTTATAGCACGCTTGCTGGTAATCTATTTTTAGCACACTTGGTGCGCGCGCGCGTGTGTGTGTATGTGTGGGCAGTGGATTTTACATCCGGGACATTTTATACACCTGCATAGAAGTACCCGGATGCAAGCGCGGACGTCAAGTGCCCGGATGAAAGACACGGACGTCAGCGAAAAAAAACCCACATACAGCTCACTACATGCAGTCGCCTCCTCAAGAACCTCATACATACCCGGATGCAGGCGCGGACGTGAAATGCCCGGATGAAGACACGGACGTCAGCGAAATTCTGGGGGGAAACCCCACAGACAGGTCAGTACATGCATTCCTGTCATGTTTCCTACCCAGGTCACGCCCGATTCAAGCATAATAAAAGGATTGATCTGTAATCTTTGTTGTTGTTGCTCTCTTTTTTGGACTAACAGAATAGTACGTATCACGGACTACACCCGTAGAGCTACGTATATGTGCGCATGTGTGACATGGTCTATAAAACACGTCCCTCTGGATCTCACACTCCCATTCCTACGGTTGCAGAGCCATGACGGACACCCATCCCTATGCGACTCGCATTTTACAGCATGTGACCGTGGTTAATTCACTCACGGATTACCGAACAGTGGTTCGGTCCATGTTTGCAGATGGCGTCGACAACGAGGGGTGACGCCAGATCCTGAAAGAGTTCACAGAAGCGGTACTCGACAGAGTGCACTCGATGGAGAGGTGTGCTATCACTCACCACTACTGGACTATGACAGCCATCCTTGATGCCAGAACTATGGACCACGAGCGCTCACGCCGGAACCAGCAACGGCTCGTTGGCCTAATAATGGTCTTTGCCCTATTGACCCTGACGCTGTGGCAATGACAACGACAGAAAAGGAACGGCTCTCCAGAGCCTCCACAGATGAGCTTATGTGCAACCGATATATACGAGGGTCAGTCACAGTGTGCGTCATTCACCGATCGTCATTGGGTCAACCATGTCACCGAGGGACCTGACCATAAATACGAGAGACAGTCAGAGTGTGTGTCATTCACCGTTCGTCATTGGGTCAACCATGTCACCAGTCCTACGCGCCATCCTTCCCCTTACACCCTGGGCGGGGTTACACGTCTATGAAGATAAAGTCACCATCGTTAAAGACCGTGGAGATGTTTGCTGGTCGCGCGCGGAGACCGTATCGAATACGGTTACGCTACACCGTGACGGCTGGACCAAATTTAAACGGGTGTTGAGCGGTGAGCTCGACGGAAACCTCATCTACATAGACAATGCCATCTGCGTACACCGCGGACCCTTCTTCCCACGCCTGGGCCGTTACCAAGACCCTACGCGAGGCTTTACCCTAGACCCCGATCTGTGGACAGCCTTCGAGAAAGTGGTGCCTATTGTGGATCAGCTGTTTACACCGGACGAGCGGTCAGCTGTTCAGTTGGAGTGGGCTCGTGCCCTGAGTGAAGCGGCGGCAGAACCCAATGAACAAATTTCTAGCAATGAAGCGGAGGCAGACGACGATGCCATTGATTATCCGGCTAGACTCACTCAGCCCAGTGACATGACCACCCGATCCTTTGATCTCACGTCATAAACTTTTTCTCCCTATAAATACGAGAGACAGTCAAATCTGGTACTATTCACGTACTGACCATGACGGAGCATATAATATTTCTCAGCTTGACCCCCGAGGTCTTCCTGCACGTCTATGCGGACAAGGTCGATATCATGGAGGAGGTGGGAGACATCTGTGATGCGGACCCTACACAACCGTGCCCGGCTCATATTCGTCTGTCCCGGGAGGGCTGGACCAAATTCAAACGGGTGTTGTCTGGCGAACTGGACGGCGACCTCATCCACTTGTGTCACGATGTGAACATCCGACGCGGCCCCTTCTTTGCTCAATTGGCTCGGCTAGATGTGGGTACAGTGCATTTTACCCTTCACCCTGTTCTATGGTCTGCATTGGAAGATGCCGTGGCAGATGTGGATCAAGTGCTTATCAAGCGGTCATCAGACGAGTTGGACTGGTCATTTATCATGGACACTGTGCTGGCAGAAGCCAAAGAAGAAAATCAGAAAGAAACTCCGGCCCAAGATATACCCGTTATAAATAAACGATAGAGCAAGGGTCCATCATCATTTGTCACCATGAGGAGCTGGGAGAAGGTGTTGGATAACTTATACTACAGTCCCGACAGTCCGGCGGTGTATAGTGCATTGTCGGCTCTCTATCGAGCGGCCAAATCCCAGGGGATACAACGTGCGCAAGTCCGAGATTGGTTAAGAAAACAAAACACCTATACCTTACATCGAGCTGCCCGCCGCCATTTTCTACGGAACCGGGTCATCGTGGGAGGACTAGATGCCCAATGGCAAGCGGATTTGGTCCATATGAGCGTCTTTGCCAAACACAACGATGGGAATCGGTATATCTTGACGTGCATCGATATCCTGTCGTAGTATGCGTGGGTGGTACCAATCCGGACGAAAACGGGGGCGAATCTCAAAGCTGCGTTCAAGGACATCTTCAAGACCGGGCGCAACCCTTGTATTTGCAAACCGACGAAGGCACGGAATTCCTCAACCGTCCGTTCCAACAGTTTCTGAAAGCGCAGAAGGTGTTTTTCTTCCATACATACAACGAGACCAAGGCTTCCGTTGTGGAATGGTTCAACAGGACATTCAAAGGCCGCATGTATAAATATTTCACCTATAAGAATACAAGGCGGTACATCGATGTTCTCCAGAAACTTGTGAGTGGTTACAATCGAGCCTATCACCGGAGTATAGAGAGAGCCCCCATTACCGTCACCCAACGCAATGAAGCCCAAGTCCGGCGTGTCTAATTGTAATTGTAACGTGTCATAATTAAACTTGTGTCTAATTCCGCTTAACCCGGGGCTAGGGGCCGTATGAACCCATGTACTTCAAGATCCTCATGGTACTCATATGAACAGTCACAATCAAAGCGTGACTGAGATACATCTTTTTTTTTTAGATGACGACTCTATAACGAATATTATGGATTAAGAATACTGATCAGCGATACGGATTTGATATTTTTGGAACATCATGATGTCTTGCCGGCATCATTGAAACTGTTGACCGCTTCTCTCTTGCAGGAAACAAGCCTATGTTTATGTATACTATGATTGTCTTTTGAATTTGGTGCTAATACTGTTATGTGGAAAATGGAATAGGTCTTTGGATTATGGACGCGGATATTCTCTAATGGACGACGGCTGGATTATGAATGACGGACTAGACGCTTGTAATTGTGCCCAAGGCAATCGCAGCGAACGCCGAAGGAGGTGCTCAAGATCGGGGACCCTGTACGGATCAGTAATGTCAAAGGTCAATTTGAGAAAAGTTACTTGCCCAACTGAAGCGATGAGCACTTCCTGATTAATCGGCGCCTACCCCGACAGCAGCGAGTCTATGAACTGGAAGATCTTCAAGGGGAACCGTTGCTAGGGACGTTTTACGAGACGGAATTACAGCCTGTCGTAAAAACAAAGCAAGACCACTACACGGTGGAGCAGATTTTGAAAACGGAACGCCGACGTGGCAAACTATTTCATTTCGTCAAATGGCAAGGCTGGCCCAGTTCCTTCAATTCCTGGGTCGCGGCCAACCAGGTGAAACGACTATAGAGCCAGACACCACTACCGTCATCCTTCATTCCACGTTCGACCACGGTGCTATGGCAAACAACGGCTGCCTCTGAACACAGCGTCTCCCAAAACGCGCAAAGCGCAAGTGGGCCTTGTGGTGATATTGCTAACCCTGCTGAGTATGTTGTACGGAGGTGTGTTTTACGACGTAGCCTATGTCAGCACTCTACTTAACAAACTTAGAACTCCAGCTGTGAGTGGCAGTCAAACCAGTCTTTTGATAGCACCAGTCAACCCCGTGATCGAAACGAGCCCAGTCATCACCACCACCACACCACGTGTACAAGCCACATCGAGCTTCACACCAAGTATACAGTCAACACCTACACCAAGTACACCCACTACGTCGGAAAACCCACCGGATTTCATCCCTCACAGTGAACAGACAACGACGACCGACGTTGTACCCACCACCACTCCAGTTCACTCGTACCAAATTTACAAGAGCGGGTTACCACGACAGCGCATCCAGCTCGAACCATGGACCCTCGGTGGCAGCATCCCTTCACTCGCGTCATCGCAGGACCGACGGGCTCCGGCAAAACGCACTTCGTCAGGAAGCTCCTTCATCAAGCCGACAGCATATTCTCCCAACCCATTGCCCGAGTCGTGTGGTTTTATGGAGAATGGCAGGCAGCGTATGCAAGAATGCCCCATATCACGTTTGTGGAAGGCCTACCTAACCTGGCCGATTTGGAACCTGACACCTTGGTGGTTCTGGATGATCTCATGGCGGAGACGGATGCTCGCGTCACCCAACTCTTTACCAAAGGCAACCATCATCGACGGCTCAGCATCATCTACATTGTGCAGAATCTGTTCAGTAAAAACGAGACACACCGCCGACCTCAGCACCGCTTCAACAGCCGCCATTACCAGGGGTACCACCCACAGCCCCACAGTGGGTGGAAGATGGAAGTCCTATTGAAACCAACAGCAGCAGCAGGGCAGCTCAGTCGCCATGTTTTACCTCACACTACCCAGTAACGGTTCGCTGGATGTGTTTCCTGACAACACCTTGGCGAAGTACGTGACCCAATTACCGCAACCGTTGCATTTACCTGGACGATGGGAATGTGGCGTCGTGGATATCCAATACCCTTACTCATGGTACAACGTGCGAGCCAATGAAGTGTGGTACGAGGTGACCTACGAAGGAAAAAACACCCGACTCACCCTCCCCGAAGGCCAATACGATACCCCCAAGGAGTTCATGGAGGGGCTGACAAGACTGTTGTATTATAAGGCTCTACGGGAGGTCACGAATACTTCAACACCCGTCAAATCCCTTCCCTTCAAGAATCACGTGGACTTCGATTACAACGCACACAACGACAAGGCACAGATCCTCCTCACCGCCAACGTGAGTGTCGTACTGAGTCCTATCCTACAGCAAATGCTGGGTCTCGCTCACCCGACCTACACGGGTCCATCCGAGGACCATGGCCAGATCCAGATGGATATGAAGTCGGGTATGTACGGACTCTACGTCTACTCGGACGTGGTCGACAACCACATCGTGGGCGATATCAACACACCTCTGTTACGGGTGGTCCCCATTAAAAAGACGTATGGAGACCAAATCACCCACAGTTTCACCCACATGCTCTACCTACCCGTAAGACAAACCGACATCAACACTATCACGGTGGATATAAGAGATGACACGGGACCACCGGTGGCATTCGAACGAGGAAAAGTGGTGCTGACACTTCATTTTCGACAAGCACGTGCTCCCCACTTTGTATAATGAAGGTCCCTTATGAGTGCGATGCACGCAGCTATGTGGACTATTATGCCCAACAGGCCGGGGGTGGCCTTCCGATCTTTAGTGGTGCACGCATGCAACGAGGACATGGGCTGAGGAACATACTCGGGAGTATCGTCAAAACGTTCCTGCCCTTGGTGACGCGTGGAGTGAAAGCGATTGGCAAACAAGCTACGGCACCCAAAGAAGCCTTGAAATGGCGGGCCAAAGAAGCGGGAGGCGTCTTGATCGCCAAAGCACAACGCACCGTAGGGAATAAAAGACCTGCACCACCGAGACCACGCACCATTTGACGACCGACCCAGCGACGACGCACATCGAAGACCCAGGATATCTTTTCTTAAAACATGTCCTTAATCCACGCAGAGTCCTACCCCTCCACCTACAGTGAATTTGATTTGTGGACCGCCCGCCCACACAGACCAGTGCCGAACAAGGATTATGGGTGGAGCATCTCCCGCTCTCCAGCATCAACGAAACAGTGCCCATCGAGTTCACCATCAGTAATGCAGATACGGCCTATGTGGATTTAGCCCATACATACTTGTATGTGAAAGCCAAGGTCGTCAATGAGGATGGCTCCAGAATCGTCCAAGCTGCAACGTCATCCTTCATTCCACGTTCGACCACGGTGCTATGGCAAACAACGGCTGCCTCTGAACACAGCGTCTCCCAAAACGCGCAAAGCGCAAGTGGGCCTTGTGGTGATATTGCTAACCCTGCTGAGTATGTTGTACGGAGGTGTGTTTTACGACGTAGCCTATGTCAGCACTCTACTTAACAAACTTAGAACTCCAGCTGTGAGTGGCAGTCAAACCAGTCTTTTGATAGCACCAGTCAACCCCGTGATCGAAACGAGCCCAGTCATCACCACCACCACACCACGTGTACAAGCCACATCGAGC
>JAVTVY010039891.1:0-18385 GCA_036873755.1 Hanleya hanleyi | reverse complement strand
TTTGATTTGGAACACTTGCTCTGCCAAAAGACCGTAAGTTTACAATCTGTCAGTCGCATTGTGTTCACTTTGGTACCGTTGTCCGACCGATTTTTGTGCCTTTTTGAAGGTTTATTTTTGCAATATATAATAAAAAAAATATACTTCTTGAAATGACATGAAAACTGACACGATGGTTGCTGAGCTCATCGGATATCTTCCGTTATGAATTCCATCCATGACGTCACTCCCTTCTGGACGTGCGAGCCGAGAGCTATTTTTAACTGGACTTTTCAGCTCCGTTCCTGCCGGGCACAGTACAGTCACGTCACCAGTTCCGACCCAGTGTCAGTTCCGATTCACTTCCCAGAACATTGCTTTTTCTCACAACCAAGATCACACCACATCTTAAAACATTTGTTGCATTTGAAAAAGTTTATCAACCTTCCAATCATGGCTATGTTCTGGCTCATGTTCTATTTTTAAACAAATTCACAACGGCCAGAAAAATAAGGAACATATTAATATTCCCAAACCAGTGACAATCTATACTATACATGCATCTGTAATGAGTGGGGCAACCTTCACTACGGGGACAATGAAAGAAGTTTAGTCAATTATCAATTATTGCCATTGCCTGTAACGAGTCACGGCAAGTGAGTTTCTCGGGACTTGAGATTGGTCACAAGTTTACCATTGGAATTTAGCAACAAAACAAAAAACGGGAAATCAGGATTTTTGCCTGTTGGGACGTCGGAAACACTGTTCTCGACGTCGGGGATGCCTGTTGCAATTTTATCGCAATTGGACCCCGCACCACTCCCCCCCCCCCCTTGTAACAAGAGGGACGGTAACAAGGGTTCAAACAGGAATTTTTTATTGGGAAATTGAGGATGGACGCCTGGAGGGCATGTTGAATTTTCAAATCGGACCAAAACTATACTACAAGGGGGACCTGTGCCATGTGGGACTAAGGATTGATACGATGACCTGACCCAGGATGACCTGAGAATTCACGATAACAAAGTTTCATGGGAAAATCCAAGATGGCCACCTGGCGTCCATATTGGATTTTCCAATCCGACCAAAACAAAGATATCTTGCACAACTAGACCCCATGCGAGACCTGTGCACCAAATTTGAGGAAGATCCATGAAGTAGTTCGTGAGAAATCGCGATAACAAGGTTTCATGGGGAAATCCAAGATGGCAGCCCTGTGGCCATATTGGATTTTCGAATCGGACCAGAAAAGGTATCTGCACATCTAGACCCCAAGGGGAACCTGTGTACCAAATTTCAGAAAGATCCACGCAGTAGTTCCTGAGAAATCGTGATAACAAGGTTTCATGGGTAATCCAAGATGGCCGCCCTGTGGCCATATTGGATTTTCGAATCGGGCTAGAAAAGTTATCTGCACAACTAGACCCCAAGGGCAACATGTGTGCGAAATTTCAGAAAGATCCGTGCAGTAGTTCCTGAGAAATCGCGATAACAAGAGTTGTTTACGGACGGACTGACTGACTGACGGACGGACGACGGACCACGGACGAAAGGCGATTTGAACAGCCCACCATCTGGTGATGGTGGGCTAAAAATGAAGTTGAGAAGGCATTATTAGGTTTTGAATTCAATTTGTTAATAATGTTCCATGGGTTACTGTTCCTACTATTTTGGATAACAGTTTTTAAGTAGTCTCTTTTAGCATTGTATATAAGCCCATTTACAGAGTTTTTAGCCTGGTTTGACTGATCAGAATTGGATTGTTTGTCAATTTCATCTCTATTTTTCATTGCATGCAAGATCTCCTCGTTTAACCATTCTGGTTGTTTTATACGTTTCACTCGTTTATGCTTCAGTGGTGCATTTCGGTCAAGGACTTTGAGAAACATTTTTGACCAAACATCTAAGGCTGTGTCAGGGTTTGTACATTCAGAAACAGGTGAAAAGTCTTCTCCTAAAAGTTCGTTCCGGAAAGTTCGTTCAAAGTTCTTCGTAGCTCTGTATGTAGTTGTTTTATGGGAAGATCCATTAGTACTGTAGTTACCTTTTCGAGAAATAAATACAGCTTTGTGGTCACTAAGAGAAAGATCTATAATGTCACTATGAGAAAAAAAAATCCGCATTGGTTGAGTAAACATGGTCAATAAGAGTGGCAGTGCTGTCAGTTATCCTTGTGGGTTTATCAATTAATTGAGTAAGTGTAAAGGTTTGACAGCATTCGGCCCATCTATTTGGAGTATTGTTGGCCAGGTCTATATTAAAATCGCCAAGGATTATGATTCCTTTGTCCTCCGAGTAGACATTTTCCATCATTTCCTCATAATCTGATATTCATTGAGCGGGAGCATTTGGGGGTCTGTAAACAAAGCCGAGAACGAGAAGGAAGGGTTTGGACTTAGGGAGTTGTATTTCCAGCCACATAACTTCTAGTGAGTTTTCCAGATCCTCGCGTCTGAAATGTAGCACATTTTCTGATATATATATGCTGCTACACCACCACCCCGTCTTTTCTTTCAAGAACATACCCAGAGATATTAAGCATATTTTTACCATGGCGCTTTTTCAAAAACGTTTCAGTGAGACCTAAGATATCAATCTATTGTTTCCTCTTTGTCAATAAAATGTCCAGCTGATCAACTTTTGGGATTAAATGCCTGATATTCAGTTGACCTATTCTTAACCCTTTGTTCGGTAGCCCAAGATCGATCTCGCACGATAAAAAGTTACGTTTAACATTCCAAAGTTTTTGAAGGCTGTCAAAGGAGAAAAAGTTGCCATTTACATTCTTGGACGTACTTGGTGGCTGTGCATAACAAAATATACTAATATATGAGAAGCAGTCAAATGTATTAAGATAAGTGAGGATATTAAGCATATCAATAAATACAGGAAATGACTGACTGACATCATTAAAGCTATTTCTAATTAAGTGACAAGTATAATCAGGATTATTCACACTTGCATTCACATTCACAGGGCACTCAGGGATAGTTATGGCAATATCAGATATACATGTGGAGACTTCATCAGAACTGCAGTATTCCATAAGAACAATATTGTCAGACTTAGTACAGTTAAATGTTCCGCACATTTCTGCACTGAATGCCAACAGTGGCATATCTCTGATGGATGGGCTTGCACAAAGTGATTTACACTGAAAAGTGCACTCGCATTTGTCGTGTATATAGTTGCATTCAAACCATATGCTAGTCAGAATATTAAAACGATTTGAACAAACGTGTGATTTTACTGAATCTGCAACAGTGTGTTTTTTGATAAAAGGACGAGCACTGTATGGTGTCAGTTGTTTTGGCACCTGAGATTGTGTCAATGACCTACATCTATTGACGGCAGTCCTATGTAGCACTTGGCCAACTTCTCACTTAGATGTGCACAATTTTGACTTGTGACCTGGTTGGCTACACGTTCTGCAGTTCACACGAAATTTGTGCCAACAAGAAGACTCCAGGTGATTCGTTTCACTGCATTTGTAACATCTTGGATCTGTTTGCGTTGAGCTTCGTTGAACGTTCTTCTTGCTGATGGGCATCGCCTCATTAATGTTGTGGATCAGCATAGAGGTTCCTTTAATGCTCAAGTGTAGACCATCTCCGACGAGCAGCTCTCTGTTGGGCTTTCCGTTTCTCAGACTGAACTTTGATTCGTTGTTAATAAATGACAGGCCATAGTAGTCAGCAAGATTTTGAAGTTGTGTATTTACATCTGAGACTAGATGGTTTGCTGTACTGTCATCCATTCTTGGGCATATACCTGAAATGATGATATTTGTATCTGGAGAGTTGTAGTAAATGTGATTTAGGAGATCATCATAACATGAGACTATGGCATCCACAGTGTTTGTTAACTGGCAATCATTGGTTCCAATTTGTAACACTATGTTCTCATACTGAGACAAATCCAAAGTACTCATCTTGTTTTCTACATCCTTGATACAAACACCACGGAGTGTCATCACTTGGGTGCCCTTCAGCAGGCCCTTAGTTTTGATACTTTGAAGAATGGAATCACCGATAATAAGTATTCTGGCAAACTGAGCATGCTGATCAGAAGGCTCAATATCGGATGGCACTCTGTTTACTGGCTGGGTGTTGGTGTTGTTGACTGGTGGCACAAGAGATGGAATGGGTCTGGCTTGTGATTCCAAGTCTGCTTCGCTGTCCCTATTGGTTAGCTTAGACTGAGAACATGAATTAAGAGGGATCATATTGCTGTCCTCAATACATGTAGGTGCAGGCTTTTGATGAGATATAACTGCAGGAGATATATCATTTTGGCTGGAACAGCAATTTAGCACATATGTGATTTGGGCACAATTAGGTTTGAACACTGCAGGATCATCAGTCTGACTGGAACCAGAGCTGAGCTGTTTTAATACTGGTATGGTTTGTGTAGAGAAGCTGATGGTCCTGCTGGCTTGAGATTTTATCTCAAACAGTTCACCTTGAAGTTTTTGTTGTTGTTCTCTCAAGCAGCAAACTTGATAAAACAGGTCCTCTTTGTCTTGTACTAACTTGTAAAAACTTTACTCACAGCTGCATGATTGAGCCCCAGGAAGATAAGATATATCCCAGATGCTATGGAGATATATGCACTGTATTTCTGAAACACTTGCTGAAGCAATGGATGTTTGGACATGGTTACCATAATTGTTAACTGGGGTTGAGCTGACCACTCCAACATCCTGACCACTCACTTCATTAAAGATTGTGGTATTGAGACAAAATATACCCTCAGTTTCCATCTCCAAGTTCATGCTGGGTTTCTCATTCTGAGTATGGCTATGGTTAGAAGAATCCTGGGCAGGAAATAATGCGACATCAGCTTGTGTGAAGCCTTCAAATGAACCACTCTCCAACAAAGAAAATGTGTCCTCCATTTTGAAAATGTACCAGATACAACAACAATAGTTCACATAAATATTATATCTCCTTAGCCTTGGGCTAATTAAGCCACCCAGAATAAATAAAGTTATTATTATTATTATTTTTATTATTATTATTATCTCAAGTTATGAGAACATGAGGTGAGTTCCTGCAGTACGTATATACTTTGCTTCTCTGTCATTGAAGAACTTCATACACAATATAGTGCATAAATTATATGGTTCTAATAAATGTAAACTGATGATAAGAGACCTAATTATTGAAGCATACAAAATGAATGGTCATCAGGCAGCCATCTTGATTCATTTTCAGCCCGTATCATTCATGGATGTTTCTTTGTTTATAGAGTTGCTTGAATTTCTCATAAATTGATAAAAAAATATAATTTTCATTTTTTTTATCATAAATTCTCTTGAAATTTGGCAACACGATATATCAACAGCATATAGGTATTCCAATGGGTACTAATTGTGCACCCCTGTTGGCTGACCTATATCTGTTCTCTTATGAATATGACTATATGTAGGCGCTCTCAAAAATCGATCCATTCAAAGCCCGTCCCTTCTCATTCACCAAACGCTATATAGACGATCTTCTCGCTGTGGATAATCGCTATATAAATGACGCAGCGAAGGATATATATCCACCTTCACTGGATTTGAAGGAAACTACAGATAGCCATACAGGTCATATATTTAGACTTTAGTGTTAAATGTGACGATTTTATTCAACGTCACAAAACATTGTTGCAGAAACTTATAAAACAGAGCTACACCACCAAGCGCCTCCACTCAAAGTTTCTCAAATTTGGCGATACATATCGCATGTTGGTAGCAAAATATGAGCGTAGCGTGCAAGATCAATGGCGTTACGTTTCGTAACTTGTGTCTAATTCCGCTTAACCCGGGGCTAGGGGTCGTATGAACCCATGTACTTCAAAATCCTCATGGTACACATATGAACAGTCTCAATCAAAGCGTGACTGAGATACATCATTCTTTAGATGACGACTTTACAACGTATATTATGGATTAAGACTACTGATCAGCGATACGGATTTGATATTTTTGGAACATCATGATGTCTTGCCGGCATCATTGAAAACTGTTGACCGCTCTTCCCTTGCAGGAAACAAGCCTTTGTTTATGTATACTATGATTGTCTTTTTGAATTTGGTGCTAATACTGTTATATGGAATATGGAATAGGTCTTTGGATTATGGACGCGGATATTCTTTAATGGACAACGGCTGAATTATGAATGACGGACCGGACGCTTGTAATTATGTCGTCAAAGGAATAATTCATATACATCACCATTTCATTTCTCCGTATAGTTGCACACCATGACCATACGCCGGACTGTAGTATGCGTATACTTATGCGTCTGTCATTCGTTTGTCCATCATATTTATAAGGACTATAAAACGCATTCTCGAACCTGGCTTTTGTACGGTTGTACTGTCATTGTGATAAGGAGCTAGGTCGACGTTGTTGAAATGTATATTTTCTTTCATGCACAAGCCGGAGAGATATTCACAACGATTCTTGTTTAATCTGGAACACACATATGTATACGGCAGAATGACGCCCCGGTGATATACATTGGCTGTTAGTTTGACACATTGCCACAGAAAGGTGCCACGAAACTACAGGTATACTCTACGTTCTGTCCAGGTCCAGGTGGCTAGTGCTGTCATTACCACTGACCCACCGGAGTCACTAGATGTTACAGGTACATGTTTCACTCTCATTCTAATCTGTTGCTCATTTCTGTTTTTAAAGTTATTAGGAAGTTTAACGGGCGATGTGGTATTGGATAGCATGGTCTGGGAAGAGAAAACAGAAATGAGCAATGTCATGCTGATGTGTCAGCTCGAGACAGGTGAAGTTCAACACCGCACTACTTGAATATCACCTGCCTCGAACTGACTAGTCATGATTTCACACCTACAGCGTGCAATGACTTGTTCCTTTTCCGAATGCCTCTAAAATAATCCTAAATATAATGGATTATTATATACACTCGTAGCACAAACTTATTTCCATGCCCGATACAACTCAGACAAAAACAACAACAACAACAACAAAAATTTGGCGTCGACGGTACCGTAAACTGGACCAATCTGTAACTTTTCTATGGGCGTAGACGAAGTATGTATTATTGCAACATGTCTGTTGTATAAAAAGAGTTGAAGCAGAACATATTTCAGAGTGCCGCACTCCAGTTGTTGCAATTCAAACCCCGAACAGCGTATGTCAGCTGAACGACTTTCGTCTAGCTTACAAGCACTGCCCGCAATTGAAATTATCGTTAACACGGTCTCCGCGTAGAGGTTACTCCGCCAATACAACCCTTCTTCTATCACTGTAATAACCTCATTATTCATTAACAAAATATCTCCGAAACTCTGTTCATCAATAACCTACACTGGTTTCACTGCTAACGAGTCTATGTTAGTGATTTGTTTTGTGTGTGTGTGTTTCGCATGAATATAGTCCATGCGCACGAAACTGCCGTAGTGTGTGATACAATGGATCCTATTACCTACTACATCTATGTAGGGATGACAGCTTTTCAGGGTACAAGGTACATGTTGTTTTTGCAGCCTTTCTGTCATTTCAGACTAATTAGCGAATAAAATAATGAACCTGCGGTTTGTCACTCAGTAGCCTCTCCCCCTACATACATTGTAGCTGTGCTGTTTGGAAGGTCCCCTTTTCAAATCGAGAATTGATCAATCGAAACGCCAGCTTCGGCAGTAGACTTTCTATCAGCTCCGAAGATCACACCGAATAGCTGTCTTATATTCTGCGGAACTGTGCCAGTGCATTCGCCTGCGGTCAGGGGTGTACTGGACCCCTATTATGAGTATGGCTGCAATTCAGTCAACTGTGATATGTTGGATCGCAGGCTGTATCCATAGTAACAGGAGACAACTGCGCTTGAGATCCTGAAGTATTGCCTCTAGACCTGAGGATAGTTGGCTATTCCATAAAGTGTAATATTATACTTGCCGTTCATATCAGGAATTACAGAATATCATGTGACTGAGTTCAATCAAGTTCAACAAATCTGGTATAAGGTATAAGATGGGGTATAATATGTCTTGGATACAGTTGGTCAAAAAGTAGAAATAACCTTTCTTGGGCATCCTTGCTAGCCAAGTATTCTACATCGTCAACCTCTACACGCTTGTATACAAGGCAATACAGTTCGATAAATTCGGCCAAAGTCAGCGTGACCTCAGCAGTCCACCCAAGGAAACGTCTTCGCTAGCCAAGCCAGGATTCCTTATGGCCCCTCATCGCGACGCCACGTGTATTTAGAGGATCCTTTTAATGAGAATTCTGTTTCGTATGCTTTCCGTAAATTGGATTATTTAGATGAACCTAGGTACAAGATCAACCCGTCATCAATAAAAAGTGATTTCTGTGAGGATTTTTGTCCCAGCAACGCTTTTATTGTAGCGACTCATGTGGACATCCTGGGTGACATGACCACACGGCTCCTTACCGGTTTGAAAGGTATTATAAGACTATACTGTGAAGTCATGTGGCTCTGTCAGTATGTCGGCACCTCTTCTCAATTCCCTTATATGCGTTGTAATTGTAATTAGATGCAAATATTTTAAAACGATGACATAATAGCCATAACAAGTCATCTGATGGAAAGTGATAAGCTATGTCACCGCTAGATAGCAGGAACGGGCAAAACAGGAATAATAGCCTTACCAACATGACCAAGTCATCTGATGGAAGTGATAAGCTATGTCACCGTTAGATAGCAGGAACGGGCAAAACAGGAATAATAGCCTTACCAAGTCATCTGATGGAAAGTGATAAGCTATGTCACCGTTAGATAGCAGGAACGGGCAAAACAGGAATAATAGCCTTACCAAGTCATCTGATGGGAAGTGATAAGCTATGTCACCGTTAGATAGCAGGAACGGGCAAAACAGGAATAATAGCCTTACCAAGTCATCTGATGGAAAGTGATAAGCTATGTCACCGTTAGATAGCAGGAACGGGCAAAACAGGAATAATAGCCTTACCAAGTCATCTGATGGAAGTGATAAGCTATGTCACCGTTAGATAGCAGGGACGGGCAAAACAGGAATAATAGCCTTACCAAGTCATCTGATGGAAGTGATAAGCTATGTCACCGTTAGATAGCAGGAACGGGCAAAACAGGAATAATAGCCTTACCAAGTCATCTGATGGAAGTGATAAGCTATGTCACCGTTAGATAGCAGGGACGGGCAAAACAGGAATAATAGCCTTACCAAGTCATCTGATGGAAGTGATAAGCTATGTCACCGTTAGATAGCAGGGACGGGCAAACAGGAATAATAGCCTTACCAAGTCATCTGATGGAAGTGATAAGCTATGTCACCGTTAGATAGCAGGGAACGGGCAAAACAGGAATAATAGCCTTACCAAGTCATCTGATGGAAGTGATAAGCTATGTCACCGTTAGATAGCAGGGACGGGCAAACAGGAATAATAGCCTTACCAAGTCATCTGATGGAAGTGATAAGCTATGTCACCGCTAGATAGCAGGGACGGGCAAAACAGGAATAATAGCCTTACCAAGTCATCTGATGGAAGTGATAAGCTATGTCACCGTTAGATAGCAGGGACGGGCAAAACAGGAATAATAGCCTTACCAAGTCATCTGATGGAAGTGATAAGCTATGTCACCGTTAGATAGCAGGGACGGGCAAAACAGGAATAATAGCCATACCAAGTCATCTGATGGAAGTGATAAGCTATGTCACCGTTAGATAGCAGGGACGGGCAAAACAGGAATAATAGCCTTACCAAGTCATCTGATGGAAGTGATAAGCTATGTCACCGTTAGATAGCAGGGACGGGCAAACAGGAATAATAGCCTTACCAAGTCATCTGATGGAAGTGATAAGCTATGTCACCGTTAGATAGCAGGGACGGGCAAAACAGGAATAATAGCCTTACCAAGTGATCTGATGGAAGTGATAAGCTATGTCACCGTTAGATAGCAGGGACGGGCAAAACAGGAATAATAGCCTTACCAAGTGATCTGATGGAAGTGATAAGCTATGTCACCGTTAGATAGCAGGGACGGGCAAACAGGAATAATAGCCTTACCAAGTCATCTGATGGAAGTGATAAGCTATGTCACCGTTAGATAGCAGGGACGGGCAAAACAGGAATAATAGCCTTACCAAGTCATCTGATGGAAGTGATAAGCTATGTCACCGTTAGATAGCAGGGACGGGCAAAACAGGAATAATAGCCTTACCAAGTCATCTGATGGAAGTGATAAGCTATGTCACCGCTAGATAGCAGGGACGGGCAAAACAGGAATAATAGCCTTACCAAGTCATCTGATGGAAGTGATAAGCTATGGCACCGTTAGATAGCAGGGACGGGCAAACAGGAATAATAGCCTTACCAAGTCATCTGATGGAAGTGATAAGCTATGTCACCGTTAGATAGCAGGGACGGGCAAAACAGGAATAATAGCCTTACCAAGTCATCTGATGGAAGTGATAAGCTATGTCACCGTTAGATAGCAGGGACGGGCAGAACAGGAATAATATTAGTAGAATTCAAGTTCTTATTCAAACACAATTATGTGAACCCTGACGCTGACCCAGAGCTTCATTCTACCATGTTAACCACAGTCACAAAACCACATTTACAATGATTTGTACAGAATGAAAACTTCGAGAAGGAAACGTTCACTTGCTGAATCTTTTCATGTACAGGTATCAACTAAACACAACGTTACAAAGCTGATGGGAAAAGATGCCGGCCCACTGAGAAGAAGTCTTTGATTATCCCACAAATCGGTGGAAATAACGTGCTTATTTTCAAAGAAATTTCCGGCATTGAATATATGAGGACATTAATCACAATAAAGTTTTACCACAGCAAACTTACAAGGTATTTGGAAAATAAATTATCTGAGAAAACTTGAGGATCTTGAAAGGGAACTTAGTAAATGGAAAATGAGAAAGGTGATGGTACGATAAGGCGGGATTTTGGCCCATACGTGGTACAGTTGGAATCGAAAAAATAAAATGTCCTAAAAATACTTGTGTTTTAATGTAACGGCAAGAGAAA
Source organism: Hanleya hanleyi (assembly GCA_036873755.1). NCBI lineage: Eukaryota > Metazoa > Mollusca > Polyplacophora > Lepidopleurida > Hanleyidae > Hanleya > Hanleya hanleyi. The sequence goes on along the minus strand of JAVTVY010039891.1, from coordinate 7,392 downwards.
ATACAAGTACACAATATGTGAAAGTTTTAGTGCGATTGCGTTATGATTATAGTTATGACATGAAACCGAAATCCACAGCTTGTGCTATTTCGTGAAAAAGGGTCTAAATCGAGTCCTTCAGACACGCATTTGCACGCGAAGGACCCCTTGGACCAAAACGCCATTTAACCTGGTGTTGTGCGATTGCATTAAATCCCCACTGCTGGAAAATCTTTTTGTTCCAAGGAGTCCTTCATACTAAAAAATGAAAAGTTATGAATCATAACGTTTGAAGTTTTCGTAAGTAGATTAAAGTGACAAAATAGCCTATTACACTTGTTCGTATGTCGTTTCTTTTACTGAGTTCGAATCCCAGGAGGGCAACATGTGTGACGTCGACCAGTTATTTCAATTTTTCTCATTTTTGTAAAAAGAAATCGCATTCAGTATATTTGAAATAAGATTTCAGTCTATCATTATGAACCAATTAAAAGTAAAATAAATATTGTTTGCCGATGACAAGATACCGTGTGGACATTACGGGCTAGTCAAACGTTGAAATCGAACCATCAGACGCTAGCTGTTACAACGGCAATATATTCGCCTAAATTGTGTATTTATTCTCCAATATGTGCATGTAAAATCGACTGCAACGTGGTGAAATAATAACGCCTTGGTATCGAAAATATGTGAAGCTATCATGGTTCACCGTAACATTCGGTCCGTTGATTGACAGTTGCCGCCGACGACAAGCTGTACATTGCATTGTGATTGACAGATGGAGAGAAGAAATGTACGTTCCTATGAGTCGGCTGGCTGTGGGCTCCTTTGACTCTATTAGGGAAAGTTACAGTTATCAAAACAATGACTTTGTCAAAGCTGATACACCTGTTTCTTGCTCTGCCAAATCCTCCAGATGATGTCATTAAAGAAATTAATAGAATTCTTTTCAATTTTATGTGGAATGGAGGCAACGATCGAATAAAAAGAACAGTGATCACGCAAGATTACAAAAAGGGCGGTCTAAGAATGATAAACTTTGTCAATTTCATCCACTCTCTAAAAGTATCTTGGTTAAGACGAATGATCTTTCAACGACAAAAATGGCAAACAATAGTGGATGATATAATTCTACAAAACATATGCAGTGTTGGTAGCGAATATATGAGAATATTGTCTAATAAAACAAAGAATCCTTTTTGGAAAGACACTTTCAAAGCCTGGTATATTTTCGGTAAAAAACTAAAATTAGAAACCACTGAGGACATATATAATGAACCGCTATGGTACAACACAAATTTAAAAAATTCTTCATTTTTCGTCACTAAATGGTATGAAGATAAAATAAGATACATCAGAGATATCGTCGATATCAACGGTAACATAATGAAATTTGAAGATTTCAAAAGCAAATATAAAACGAGTGGAAATTTCTTAGACTATATTAGGCTAACTAAAAACGTACCTACTCTCTGGCCTAAAACACTTCGCTCAAATTTCAAGGAAGTATACCAGATATCTATGGTGGCTGATAGCTGCCATCGCATTCGCGCCCTCGCGACCTGTAAATTTGCAAAAATTGTAGGGGCGCGAGTGGCTCAATACTGCCATGATCGCGCGTTCGCGGGGTCGCGATTGCGAGAATGCGCGAACACGCGAACGAGCACCGTTCGCGCGCGACTGGTGCTCGTTCGCGTGTTCGCGTGATCTCGCAATCGCGACCCCGCGAACGCGCGAACGGTACCGTTCGCGTGTTCGCGTGTCGCGCGATCGCGCCCTTCAAGAGGGCGCGATTGCGCGAACACGCGAACACGCGAACGGTACCGTTCGCGCGCGACTGGTGCTCGTTCGCGGGGTCGCGATTGCGAGATCACGCGAACACGCGAACGAGCACCAGTCGCGCGCGCACGGTGCTCGTTCGCGTGTTCGCGCATTCTCGCAATCGCGACCCCGCGAACGCGCGATCATGGCAGGAATTATATTAGTAGAATTCAAGTTCTTATTCAAACACAATTATGTGAACCCTGACACTGACCCAGAGCTTCATTCTACAATGTTAACCACAGTCACAAAACCACATTTACAATGATTTGTACAGAATGAAAACTTGGAGAAGGAAACGCTCACTTGCTGAATCTTTTCATGTACAGGTATCAACTAAACACAACGTTACAAAGCTGATGGGAAAAGATGCCGGCCCACTGAGAAGAAGTCTTTGATTATCCCACAAATCGGTGGAAATAACGTGCTTATTTTCAAAGAAATTTCCGGCATTGAATATATGAGGACATTAATCACAATAAAGTTTTACCACAGCAAACTTACAAGGTATTTGGAAAATAAATTATCTGAGAAAACTTGAGGATCTTGAAAGGGAACTTAGTAAATGGAAAATGAGAAAGGTGATGGTACGATAAGGCGGGATTTTGGCCCATACGTGGTACAGTTGGAATCGAAAAAATAAAATGTCCTAAAAATACTTGTGTTTTAATGTAACGGCAAGAGAAAATACAAGTACACAATATGTGAAAGTTTTAGTGCGATTGCGTTATGATTATAGTTATGACATGAAACCGAAATCCACAGCTTGTGCTATTTCGTGAAAAAGGGTCTAAATCGAGTCCTTCAGACACGCATTTGCACGCGAAGGACCCCTTGGACCAAAACGCCATTTAACCTGGTGTTGTGCGATTGCATTAAATCCCCACTGCTGGAAAATCTTTTTGTTCCAAGGAGTCCTTCATACTAAAAAATGAAAAGTTATGAATCATAACGTTTGAAGTTTTCGTAAGTAGATTAAAGTGACAAAATAGCCTATTACACTTGTTCGTATGTCGTTTCTTTTACTGAGTTCGAATCCCAGGAGGGCAACATGTGTGACGTCGACCAGTTATTTCAATTTTTCTCATTTTTGTAAAAAGAAATCGCATTCAGTATATTTGAAATAAGATTTCAGTCTATCATTATGAACCAATTAAAAGTAAAATAAATATTGTTTGCCGATGACAAGATACCGTGTGGACATTACGGGCTAGTCAAACGTTGAAATCGAACCATCAGACGCTAGCTGTTACAACGGCAATATATTCGCCTAAATTGTGTATTTATTCTCCAATATGTGCATGTAAAATCGACTGCAACGTGGTGAAATAATAACGCCTTGGTATCGAAAATATGTGAAGCTATCATGGTTCACCGTAACATTCGGTCCGTTGATTGACAGTTGCCGCCGACGACAAGCTGTACATTGCATTGTGATTGACAGATGGAGAGAAGAAATGTACGTTCCTATGAGTCGGCTGGCTGTGGGCTCCTTTGACTCTATTAGGGAAAGTTACAGTTATCAAAACAATGACTTTGTCAAAGCTGATACACCTGTTTCTTGCTCTGCCAAATCCTCCAGATGATGTCATTAAAGAAATTAATAGAATTCTTTTCAATTTTATGTGGAATGGAGGCAACGATCGAATAAAAAGAACAGTGATCACGCAAGATTACAAAAAGGGCGGTCTAAGAATGATAAACTTTGTCAATTTCATCCACTCTCTAAAAGTATCTTGGTTAAGACGAATGATCTTTCAACGACAAAAATGGCAAACAATAGTGGATGATATAATTCTACAAAACATATGCAGTGTTGGTAGCGAATATATGAGAATATTGTCTAATAAAACAAAGAATCCTTTTTGGAAAGACACTTTCAAAGCCTGGTATATTTTCGGTAAAAAACTAAAATTAGAAACCACTGAGGACATATATAATGAACCGCTATGGTACAACACAAATTTAAAAAATTCTTCATTTTTCGTCACTAAATGGTATGAAGATAAAATAAGATACATCAGAGATATCGTCGATATCAACGGTAACATAATGAAATTTGAAGATTTCAAAAGCAAATATAAAACGAGTGGAAATTTCTTAGACTATATTAGGCTAACTAAAAACGTACCTACTCTCTGGCCTAAAACACTTCGCTCAAATTTCAAGGAAGTATACCAGATATCTATGGTGGCTGATAGCTGCCATCGCATTCGCGCCCTCGCGACCTGTAAATTTGCAAAAATTGTAGGGGCGCGAGTGGCTCAATACTGCCATGATCGCGCGTTCGCGGGGTCGCGATTGCGAGAATGCGCGAACACGCGAACGAGCACCGTGCGCGCGCGACTGGTGCTCGTTCGCGTGTTCGCGTGATCTCGCAATCGCGACCCCGCGAACGCGCGAACGGTACCGTTCGCGTGTTCGCGTGTCGCGCGATCGCGCCCTTCAAGAGGGCGCGATTGCGCGAACACGCGAACACGCGAACGGTACCGTTCGCGCGCGACTGGTGCTCGTTCGCGTGTTCGCGTGTTCTCGCAATCGCGCCCTCTTGAAGGGCGCGATCGCGCGACACGCGAACACGCGAACGATACCGTTCGCGCGTTCGCGGGGTCGCGATTGCGAGATCACGCGAACGCGCGAACGAGCACCAGTCGCGCGCGAACGGTACCGTTCGCGTGTTCGCGTGTTCGCGCAATCGCGCCCTCTTGAAGGGCGCGATCGCGCGACACGCGAACGGTACCATTCGCGCGTTCGCGCCTTCCTGTTCAAAAAGTGTTTGCGCATGTTCAGGGACCATCTCAAAACGGAACAATTGAAATTGTTTGTTTTTAATATTACATTGGGATTAGATTGATAGCCTATATTCTGATCAATAATCAGACGTGTAGTTTTGCTTACTGTATGTAGGCCTATCATATATATGAAATTGCAGTTTTATACACATTGTTTGACTTTATTTCTCTAAGAAAATCAAAATCCGCATTGCCGGCGACGTAGTCCGTATTTCGGTCATCGGAATTTCGAGTAGCATCTGTCGCGCGTTGTTCAGTTCTGCATCAGTTCAAAAGAAGAGGGTGAAACAGAGAAATATCCAGGTTAATTGGGTGTCTGAACAGATTTTCGTATTGCACATGCGAACATAGTAATTCATCACGACTCTCAGTATCTCATTAAATCCAGTTTAAGGGGGTGCCAGACTAGCAGTAGCATGTTCTTGTGGTCAAATTGTTTATCAGGTTAGAGAATAAGGACGGCTTATAATTTGGAATACCAGTAAAATATCCTATCTTGGGTACCGTACGTATGATATTTCATCATTTTACAGTTTAATCGGAAACTACATTGACGTCAGTTGGACGACGTAGGCCCCCTAATTTTTTCCGTCAGGTTCTTTGCAGTACGGTACTATAGTGGGACCTATTTCTCAGACAGTGTAAGTTTTATTCAATTCGGGGAAATGTTGTACGTGAAGTATAAAATTGAAGGAATACCGGTATCCCACTTGGGATACTATATCAATTATAGGCGTTATCCCTAACCGGTTCATGGCTGGTCACTTTCATAAAACATGTTGGAATATCTTCAAACTATCAAATGACACGAGTTGAAATTTCACACACGCTTTGCCTTCTTTGGTTTGTCCTGGTGCATTGATGACAAATCCCTCGACCAGCAAAGTTGTCAAGGCATATTTGAGACTCTGGAATTCGGTCCAGGTGTTCCAATTTTGGAAGTCTGGTTTCTGCATGAATTGCATGAATTTCGGGCACCATATTTTTCTGTTCACCTCGAGGAAGTACAGAAAAAGACAATTAATTAGTCAACTTGGGTAGATATATAAGCGGATTCGAAAGTGCCCCACAGCACATTGGAATGTGCTATTTATGTGTACAGTTTGGTGACTAACAAAGTGACCTTTTCATGATAAATATGTGTATTGTTTGGATGCATGTTACAATGTATAAGATCTGGAAATAACTGCTTGAGACGAGAGTCAAATGCATGAAACTTGCGCCGGATGCCTGACTTTTGACAGGGCTGCATATGATATAAGCGTATTGCCAGTTTGGAGATGAAAACAAAGTTCTTGCATATTCTGATATAAATAACCCTTATTAAGCCCCTGTTACAACTGAAAAACTGAAATATGAATTCAAAGACAAAATTGATAGAATTGCAATAGCAACCCAGCATGGGCATGCAGCCCTGAGAAATTTTGAAAAATTAGGTGCAATTTGCCACATTTTAGTGCATTTTCAGACCTATCTCCAGGGAAACTGGCACTCTGATTTGTTAATGTTTTTGTTGACATTTCATGATGGGTGATCCGCCAGTACTATATCTACTGGATAAAACAGGGACTGGTTCGTCCTTTGTCAGCATAATACGACTGGGTCATCTTCTGCTAAGGAATGGTGCTTTGAAACAACTCTGTTGCTACGTGTACAACAACGTAAAAATACTAATTATTTATTGAAAAAAAAGCATAAACTCGCTTCCTCTTCTACACATTTACTCTTCAAATGTCGTTTCAGATGGATGATATTTTGAGAAGCCTTGGACTTGGAGAACTTGTGGAAACGTTCAGGGAGAATGAGGTAACTACAATCAAATGCCACAGTTGTATGTTGGCTAGTGGTAGCCAAATTCTGATGAGAGTTTGAAAGGGTGGGCGTAGCATGCCTTTGAATACAATTTTGTCTGACTTACAGTTGTTTTAGTAATTGGGTGTTGGCCATGAACACCTGGTAAACCAGTATCAGAAGGTATCGCATTCACATGCACAAACATGAGTGTACAGTGTTCATGGGGTACCATTCCATCTTATTTGTTAACTGTCATATGGTCTTGGCTGTGGCCTTACAGCTAGGGAATTTTCTAGGGAGACCTAGGCAATATTTTTAATCGCACATATTATATTAATATAACATCTTATGTCATCAGCAAATTAGAAATTATTGGCTTCCACAACACAAGGGTTATCAACAAACATGACCAATCACAAGTACAATGTTGTCCCTGTCCGTGGCTAGCCTTTGATGTTCGTGTTTGCTGTATGGAAGCCGGACGCGGCCATTCATTCACTTCGTCACATCGACTTACTATTGAGTTTTGAAATAAGACATCCAAAAGATTTTGAAGGTTTACTGCGATTGCCTAGAGATTAGTTATCGCTTATGATTTTGGGTTATGGTTTCATTGCGAATGTAACGACGCCGCAACAATAAAATGCCTGAACAATATATTTCATCTATGGTCTACTGTGAGTCAGAACTGCATTTCTACTGTATATCTAACGCGATGAATAGATGGCAAAATTACCGTGGTACGATGGCAATTACTATGGTAGCAATCGCGATGTTACGATGGTTATGCTACGGTGATACAATGGCGATGACACGATGATTATTTTCAGACCCCTGAATTCACTCTTTGTGGTTCCTCTCCAATGGGATCAGAATGTTTTTTCCTGTACACCTACACTCGCACAATGTTCACACAAACGGCTATGTCCAGTACGAACTGTCATGGATCTGGTCAGATCTGTTTTGATGAATTAGCTGTATTGGCACACTGTACATTTGAATGGTG
>JAVTVY010039890.1:0-17706 GCA_036873755.1 Hanleya hanleyi | reverse complement strand
GTCATCGATGACCTCCACGGACCGAAACAGAGGAGAATTCACTTTTTTGCAGGCTTGGGCAGTCGTACAAATGTTCACGTTGACGTGCTTATCCTGGTTAGTTACCGTTTTTCCATAATAACCATTGCCAGTGAGTTTCCAACATTCAGCCATGATGGCCTGACTCGGGTATTCATCACCTTGACGACGGGCCGCCGTGACGAGCTCGGCCTTGTCCGCAAAACAAGCCTCGGGGACATACTGGATGACTTGATAGATTTGAGTAATTTCCAAACCGTGCTTCATGTACCACTGCAGTAAGGGGGTGCCCAGCAAGATTTTGTCCGCCCACATACTTCCAATCAACATGCGGCGTGGTTGAGGTAAACACTCGTGTTGCTCTGCGTAGGTGCGCATGGTCTCGCCAATATCATCCCGACCCACCAGCGTATTCTTGAAGATAGGCGGACACTGGGCGAAGAGGGGCTTGAGAGTGTCGGGAACATGCAGGTCGCATTCTACAAAGCCGTAGAGCTGCCCTGAACGAATGGCGTCCAACATCTGTGGCAGACTCAGCAGTCGCCGACGACTCAACGGGTACTCTCGCTCTTTTAGGAACCGTTGTAAATGGGGACGGGCCTGGCACAGGGTGTGAAATTCACACTCCCACATTTCAATCAAATGGTAGCCTCGCTCTTTCACATAATCTCCGTTGGCCACTACTTCCTCCCGTAATTCTAAGGGTGTTTTCCCGCGTCGCTCATTAAAACGACCTGCGCTGAAATGACATCCGTGGCCGTGCCAGTAACAGCCATAAAACTGGAAAACAGTGGGTGTTCCTTGTACATGGGCAAACCCATCGACGGGGAGGCGCCGATCGCCTATCCGCTTCTCAGTGGCGTTGGTCTGGTGTCGTATATAAATACCCCGTCGATAGGCTTCCCACTCCAACCACTGGTCGGCAAGATGTTTGTGAGGCAACCGTTGGGGTGTAAAATGACACCCTTCCGCCAACCAACGTGTATAATGACCACTGGGCATAGGTTGGGCCAACGACCACAGGTACAGAGCATTGGCATCGAATCCAATGATTTTGGCAACGGGTTTTCCACTGGGGAGAGTCGTGACATCCTTCTCGTGGTAGCGGTGAAAAATAAGACTGGGCCCGCCCACAATGTTATCTTTCAGACAATTATGCATGTCCGCATCTTTCTGTTGTACCAGCGAGAAGTAAGTGGAACACTCTTGAAACAAATGGCGAAGGGCCAGCCCCGGTAAACTTAAGCACTCTTTAAAGATGTCCACGTGCATTTGGCGTTGAAAAAAGTTGCACCATTTTCTCGGCCGCCTCCAGGAAAGGAACCACATCTAGGTTGTTGTACCATATGAGGAAATCTTCCAAGGTCTGCATATGTTCATCGTTCCATACCTGCTGTAGTTCACGGTACGTGTCTTCCGGACATTCCACTTGCTTCAAATCATCGAAGAAGGCGTGCCGAGATGGCAACTGTGTTTCCTGCAAACGGTCGAGCGATGATATATACGTGTAAGGGAACCTCCCTTTGGTTTGTGCACAGTTATAGGCCTTGACCCACTGATCATAGCTACAATTAGGAGCTAGGTAGTTGCGCACGTCCAGGAAATGCAGTGACGTAGTAGTGAGAGCCATATGATTATTGATCTTCTTGATCACCGACTTGAGGGTATCGGACTGGGCCAAGTAAGGGTAGAGAAATTCCTTCACCATGTTCAAATCATAGCGTCCCGAGTTGAAGCCGAGCACCGGTAACTGACTTAGGTATTGTAGGAAGCGCACTTTCAATTTTTCCGCATACGGTTTAGGTAGAGGAACATCCCGCGCCTGCAGAGGCTGCGACTGCAGGGACTCGCACTCGGACTCGGACTCGGACTCTTCATCTTCGCTGAACGCTACACCCGGTACAGGAATGCGGTCGTCCAGTTGGTCCAGGACGTGCTGAAACTTCACCACCAACAATGCCGTACTAGCCGCACTGACTTGCTCTAAATACTCCATCATGCGGGTAATCAACTCATGGGAGTTCCCCGTGGACACGAAATACACCGGAGCAGCGTCATAGCCAGGTACGTTGCTGGAAATACTGACACTCAGAGGAATATGGCGCTGCGTCCACTGTGTTTTGGCAGAAAACAGGTCCATGGGCTCCAACAGGGCCTCGAAATCATAACACGCCCGGTAGGGAAAATAACGGTCCTCTTCCGGTATGATGAGTCCCTCATCGGCCAGTTCCTGGAAAATAGTAGGCGTATTATGATACACGCCACCCGGATAGACTCGCTTCACACTGTTGTCACAGATTTCGGGGGAGCGATGAAACACCCGATGGCATTGGGCACAACTGAAAGACTGAGCGTACTGGCTCATATTGGAGATCAGCGAAAAATGACTCATGCCATTGTGGTCGAATACATTCACTTTCATGGTAGCAGCATACCGTTCTGTGGATCGCCGAACCAATTCAGCCACAAATGTATCGTCATCCTCCCGTCGTAATCGATAGACAAAGATATTAATATCGAACAATGTTTCCACGTCATCCAAATGCTTGAAGGGGACACCTCGGAAGTGCCGCTTATCCATGTCTTGCTGCTCTAAATATTCTTCCCAATACCCATCGGCCACTGTGTCACAACACTGGGGGTCACACTCGTCCACATGCACGGCCAAACACCGAAACAGACATTTCCGGTCTTTGTAGGGCCCCTTCTTCCCTACTGTTAATGCATACAGGCCGTGTCGATGAAGCAACCACGGAGGCAGTAGTACAGGAGCACCGATAGGATGATCTCTCATTTTCGTGACGAAAAATGTGACGTTAGTCACCATTTGCACCAACCATTGGGTATTGGGGCGTTGCAGGCGGGCCCACTCCAACGGGTCTAATGTAGTGAGTTGCTCGACCACCGGCTCCAGAGAAATGGCATCCGTGATGGTGAATGGCTGGTCAAACACATACGAATTGTTACTGGGATAGAAATACCGCAGCTGGTCCGTCTTTTTGTGCCGTAAGATATACCCAAATGTGACATTCAATTTGAAGGCAGTGACCTGATCTTTAAAAATGTTCTCGGCGTAAATAGGAAGATACGTGAGGTCCTCCAACCGAAAATTATACAAGTCCAATAGACGACGATCACGGTGGAAACAATGGCGTATGGTAGCCCAGTGACGTTGATAAATGTCCCTGACACGCTCATCTTCAGGCAAGACTTCAACCGGAGGTACTGCTGGATCAAAGGGAAAATCTTCTCCACGTCTCATGCTTTTCGTCTTTTTACAAGCGGCTAGACAGGCAGGAGGACTGGTTGGCGGGCTGGCTGGCTGGCTGATCAAGTCAGGTCAGGTAAGTCAGATTGAATACACCCTTTCCCTAAAAATCAACTCCTTTTATACATTTTACTACTCGCGGCCATCTTGTACCCACCTCCCACATCTTGGCGGCCATCTTGTACCCACCTCCCACATCTTGTACCCACCTCCCACATCTTGGCGGCCATCTTGTACCCACCTCCCACATCTTGGCGGCCATCTTGTACCCACCTCCCACATCTTGGCGGCCATCTTGTACCCACCTCCCACATCTTGGCGGCCATCTTGTACCCACCTCCCACATCTTGGCGGCCATCTTGTACCCACCTCCCACATCTTGGCGGCCATCTTGTACCCACCTCCCACATCTTGGCGGCCATCTTGTACCCACCTCCCACATCTTGGCGGCCATCTTGTACCCACCTCCCACATCTTGGCGGCCATCTTGTACCCACCTCCCACATCTTGGCGGCCATCTTGTACCCACCTCCCACATCTTGGCGGCCATCTTGTACCCACCTCCCACATCTTGGCGGCCATCTTGTACCCACCTCCCACATCTTGGCGGCCATCTTGTACCCACCTCCCACATCTTGGCGGCCATCTTGTACCCACCTCCCACATCTTGGCGGCCATCTTGTACCCACCTCCCACATCTTGGCGGCCATCTTGTACCCACCTCCCACATCTTGGCGGCCATCTTGTACCCACCTCCCACATCTTGGCGGCCATCTTGTACCCACCTCCCACATGGCGGCCATCTTGTACCCACCTCCCACACATCACGCATGCGCACACCGCCCCATTTTACACACTTATGACGTCACACAAGGTTCTGCGCATGCGCAGTGAGGCGCTATTCTATCAATTCACGCTTTGTATACTACTCGTACGGCTCCGATTCTGACAGTGACAATCACTCTGACAACGTGGAACTCGACGACGACAGGATTCGGAGAGGTCGTTTGTTGAATACAGATTGGTATGCAACTTGACTGGAAACCTTATTATCGTCATCTATAAGACCAAATGTCCATATATTTCAAACTGTATTGAATGTAGAACGATTCTGTGATGTTACGAACGAGCACATCTGTGTTGTTATTGTTGTTACTGACCGAGGCAGCCTTTTCGAAGGGATAAACTCCGGGATTCGGCACTATGGACAGTAAACTGTTGATAACTCTACTGATATACGTCCGACTTGAATTTTGTTTGTTTTCCCATAATCCCCATGAAATACCAATTTCAGAATTATATAGTTTGATAAAAAAACTTTGGACATTCATGGCGAAAAGTAAGCCGTGGTGAGTGGATCGGCATTCACATTTGCTCAATTTTCGACAAATTACCTCAATTAAATTGAAATCAAATGATATTCCCACAATCTCAAATGTCAAGGGATTATGAAAGTATAATTATCACTTCTGTATCTACAGCCATTCACTCCAATTGGTGTTTTTTATTTATTTACTTATCAAACGTATATATATTTATGAAAGATCATTTTATTATTATTATTAAATAGTATATAATTTAGATAATTTATTTGCGTGAAGTTTGTGCCAACATTTGGCTGAAAACGCATACATAGAATGAATAAAATTGAACATACAAATACAGACATTAAGACACATTGGAACAAATGGTTAAACGTGTATATATGAAATAGAGACTCATCCAGTCTAACCTGTAGGTGCTCAAGCAACAAATGCCACGCGAGAGCGAGCAGGGCATGTACAGCCGTCCATGTCGCTTGCAGGCTAGGTTCGTTCAGCCGATGTCCGTGATAGATTCTTCTTGTCCGATTTCTTTGCCGTCACATTCTGATTGTTCTTACGTTTGATAGTTGGAATAGCTATTCTCTTTAGTTTTGGTTTGTACCCGAATTCAACTGCTACGCTGTAGATGTCCTCGAATGATGTCTTTCTGTCAAAATGTGCCGAGCAAATTATACGAGTACTGGCTCGGGCCCTCTTTCCACACTCTCGTGTTGCGTACAAATTTCGTCCAATTTGCAGCGATTTTCTCGTCTTTGGGCCACAAATGAATACTAACACCGTCATCTGTAGTAAAACTGCAACCTCCACTACACAACGTCGCGGCATATTTAAAAAATGATGCCCCGATACTCCGAAAATCTCCAGAAATCAGCAGCTACATACGACTGTGGTATACGGCGTTAACATAGAGAATACAAGACGGCTTCCCTCCGTGACGTCACAGCTGGAATTGACAGGAGGGCGATTTTCACCTTTCAAACGGCAATATCTCGCCAACCAGACTGCACAAAATTATGAAAAAAATATCATTATTTTCAGAATCGAAAGGACTATTTTTTTATATTTTTGACCTCAGAGCGTTTGGGTTGACCTTTAAATTCAGAGCGGCGCGCAGCTTCGTTTTTTTTATATGCTATTTCGAAAGATTAAAAAATATGAAAAAAATATATCATGAAAATGGGTATAATTAATGAACTTTTCGTCTAAACTAAGCCGCGCGCCGCTCCAACTCTACTCTGTTTTGAAAGACCACGTACGTAGCTACACTATGCCCTTATATTCAGAGCGGCGCGCGGCTTCGTTTTTTTTATATCCTATTTCGAAAAATTAAGAAATATGAAAAAATATATCATGAAAAGGGGTATAATTAATGAACTTTTCGTCTAAACTAAATCGCGCGTCGCCTCCATTTTGCTCTGTTTTGTAAGACCACGTACGTAGCTACACCATACCCTTAATTTCAGAGCGACGCGCGGCTTTGTTTTTTTTATATGCTATTTCGAAACATTAAAAAATATGAAAAAATATATCATGAAAAGGGGTATAATTAATGAACTTTTCGTCTAAACTAAGCCGCGCGCCGCTCCCATTTTACTCTGTTTTGAAAGACCACGTACGTAGCTACACCATGCCCTTAATTTCAGAGCGGCGCGCGGCTTCGTTTTTTTTATATGCTATTTCGAAAGATTAAAAAATATGAAAAAAAATATATCATGAGAAGGGGTATAAATAATGAACTTTTCGTCTAAACTAAGCCACGCGCCGCTCCAATTTTACTCTGTTTTGAAAGACCACGTACGTAGCTACACTATGCCCTTAAATTCAGAGCGGCGCGCGGCTTCGTTTTTTTTATATGCTATTTCGAAAGATCAAAAATATCAAAAAAATATATCATGAAAATGGGTATAATTAATGAACTTTTCGTCTAAACTAAGCCGCGCGCCGCTCCAATTTTTACTCTGTTTTGAAAGACCACGTACGTAGCTACACCATACCCTTAATTTCAGAGCGGCGCGCGGCTTCGTTTTTTTTATATGCTATTTCGAATGATTAAAAAATATGAAAAAAATATATCATGAAAAGGGGTATAATTAATCATCTTTTTCTCTAAACTAAGCCGCGCGCGCTCCGATTTTAATTTGATCTGAAAGACCATGTACGTAGCTACACCATACCCTTAATTTCAGAGCGGCGCGCGGCTTCCTTTTTTTTATATGTTATTTCGAAAGATTAAAAAATATGAAAAAATATATCATGAGAAGGGGTATAAATAATGAACTTTTCGTCTAAACTAAGCCGCGCGCCGCTTCCATTTTACTCTGTTTTGAAAGACCACGTACGTAGCTACACCATGCCCTTAAATTCGGCTTCGTTTTTTTTACATGCTATTTCGAAACATTAAAAAATATGAAAAAAATATATCATGAAAATGGGTATAATTAATGAACTTTTCGTCTAAACTAAGCCGCGCGCCGCTCCAACTCTACTCTGTTTTGAAAGACCACGTACGTAGCTACACTATGCCCTTATATTCAGAGCGGCGCGCGGCTTCGTTTTTTTTATATGCTATTTCGAAAAATTAAATAATATGAAAAAATATACCATGAAAAGGGGTATAATTAATTAACTTTTCGTCCAAACTAAATCGCGCGCCGCCTCCATTTTACTCTGTATTGTAAGACCACGTACGTAGCTACACCATACCCTTAATTTCAGAGCGGCGCGCGGCTTTGTTTTTTTTATATGTTATTTCGAATGATTAAAAAATATGAAAAAAATATATCATGAGAAGGGATATAAATAATGAACTTTTCGTCTAAACTAAGCCGCGCACCACTCCAATTTTACTCTGTTCTGAAAGACCACGTACGTAGCTACACCATGCCCTTAATTTCAGAGCGGCGCGCGGCTTCGTTTTTTTTATATGCTATTTCGAATGATTAAAAAATATGAAAAAATATATCATGAAAAGGGGTATAATTAATGATCTTTTTCTCTAAACTAAACCGCGCGCGCTCCGAGTTTAATTTGATCTGAAAGACCACGTACGTAGCTACACTATGCCCTTAAATTCGGCTTCGTTTTTTTTATATGCTATTTCGAAACATTAAAAAATATGAAAAAAATATATCATGAAAATGGGTATAATTAATGAACTTTTCGTCTAAACTAAGCCGCGCGCCGCTCCAACTCTACTCTGTTTTGAAAGACCACGTACGTAGCTACACTATGCCCTTATATTCAGAGCGGCGCGCGGCTTCGTTTTTTTTATATGCTATTTCGAAAAATTAAATAATATGAAAAAATATACCATGAAAAGGGGTATAATTAATTAACTTTTCGTCCAAACTAAATCGCGCGCCGCCTCCATTTTACTCTGTTTTGTAAGACCACGTACGTAGCTACACCATACCCTTAATTTCAGAGCGGCGCGCGGCTTTGTTTTTTTGATATGCCATTTGGAAACATTAAAAAATATGAAAAAATATATCGTGAACAGGGGTATAATTAATGAACTTTTCGTCTAAACTAAGCAGCGAGCCGCTCCCATTTTACTCTGTTTTGAAAAACCACGTACGTAGCTACACCATGCCCTTAATTTCAGAGCGGCGCGCGGCTTCGTTTTTTTTTATATGCTATTTCGAAAGATTAAAAAATATGAAAAAAATATATCATGAGAAGGGGTATAAATAATGAACTTTTCGTCTAATCTAAGCCGCGCCGCTCCAATTTTACTCTGTTTTGAAAGACCACGTACGTAGCTACACTATGCCCTTAAATTCAGAGCGGCGCGCTGCTTCGTTTTTTTTATATGCTATTTCGAATGATCAAAAATATCAAAAAAATATATCATGAAAATGGGTATAATTAATGAACTTTTCGTCTAAACTAAGCCGCGCGCCGCTCCAATTTCTACTCTGTTTTGAAAGACCACGTACGTAGCTACACTATGCCCTTAAATTCAGAGCGGCGCGCGGCTTCGTTTTTTTATATGTTATTTCGAAAGATTAAAAAATATGAAAAAAATATATCATGAAAATGGGTATAATTAATTAACTTTTCGTCTAAACTAAGCCGCGCGCCGCTCCCATTTTACTCTGTTTTGAAAGACAACGCACGTAGCTACACCATACCCTTAATTTCAGAGCGACGCGCGGCTTTGTTTTTTTTATATGCTATTTCGAAACATTAAAAAATATGAAAAAATATATCATGAAAAGGGGTATAATTAATGAACTTTTCGTCTAAACTAAGCCGCGAGCCGCTCCCATTTTACTCTGTTTTGAAAGACCACGTACGTAGCTACACCATGCCCTTAATTTCAGAGCGGCGCGCGGCTTCGTTTTTTTTATATGCTATTTCGAAAGATTAAAAAATATGAAAAAAAATATATCATGAGAAGGGGTATAAATAATGAACTTTTCGTCTAAACTAAGCCACGCGCCGCTCCAATTTTACTCTGTTTTGAAAGACCACGTACGTAGCTACACTATGCCCTTAAATTCAGAGCGGCGCGCGGCTTCGTTTTTTTTATATGCTATTTCGAAAGATCAAAAATATCAAAAAAATATATCATGAAAATGGGTATAATTAATGAACTTTTCGTCTAAACTAAGCCGCGCGCCGCTCCAATTTTTACTCTGTTTTGAAAGACCACGTACGTAGCTACACCATACCCTTAATTTCAGAGCGGCGCGCGGCTTCGTTTTTTTTATATGCTATTTCGAATGATTAAAAAATATGAAAAAAATATATCATGAAAAGGGGTATAATTAATCATCTTTTTCTCTAAACTAAGCCGCGCGCGCTCCGATTTTAATTTGATCTGAAAGACCATGTACGTAGCTACACCATACCCTTAATTTCAGAGCGGCGCGCGGCTTCCTTTTTTTTATATGTTATTTCGAAAGATTAAAAAATATGAAAAAATATATCATGAGAAGGGGTATAAATAATGAACTTTTCGTCTAAACTAAGCCGCGCGCCGCTTCCATTTTACTCTGTTTTGAAAGACCACGTACGTAGCTACACCATGCCCTTAAATTCGGCTTCGTTTTTTTTACATGCTATTTCGAAACATTAAAAAATATGAAAAAAATATATCATGAAAATGGGTATAATTAATGAACTTTTCGTCTAAACTAAGCCGCGCGCCGCTCCAACTCTACTCTGTTTTGAAAGACCACGTACGTAGCTACACTATGCCCTTATATTCAGAGCGGCGCGCGGCTTCGTTTTTTTTATATGCTATTTCGAAAAATTAAATAATATGAAAAAATATACCATGAAAAGGGGTATAATTAATTAACTTTTCGTCCAAACTAAATCGCGCGCCGCCTCCATTTTACTCTGTATTGTAAGACCACGTACGTAGCTACACCATACCCTTAATTTCAGAGCGGCGCGCGGCTTTGTTTTTTTTATATGTTATTTCGAATGATTAAAAAATATGAAAAAAATATATCATGAGAAGGGATATAAATAATGAACTTTTCGTCTAAACTAAGCCGCGCACCACTCCAATTTTACTCTGTTCTGAAAGACCACGTACGTAGCTACACCATGCCCTTAATTTCAGAGCGGCGCGCGGCTTCGTTTTTTTTATATGCTATTTCGAATGATTAAAAAATATGAAAAAATATATCATGAAAAGGGGTATAATTAATGATCTTTTTCTCTAAACTAAACCGCGCGCGCTCCGAGTTTAATTTGATCTGAAAGACCATGTACGTAGCTACACCATACCCTTAATTTCAGAGCGGCGCGCGGCTTCGTTTTTTTTATATGTTATTTCGAATGATTAAAAAATATGAAAAAATATATCATGAGAAGGGGTATAAATAATGAACTTTTCGTCTAAACTAAGCCGCGCGCCGCTCCCATTTTACTCTGTTTTGAAAGACCACGTACGTAGCTACACTATGCCCTTAAATTCGGCTTCGTTTTTTTTATATGCTATTTCGAAACATTAAAAAATATGAAAAAATATATCATGAAAAGGGGTATAATTAATGAACTTTTCGTCTAAACTAAGCCGCGCGCCGCTTCCATTTTACTCTGTTTTGAAAGACCACGTACGTAGCTACACCATACCCTTAACTTCAGAGCGGCGCGCGGCTTCGTTTTTTTTATGTTATTTCGAAAGATTAAAAAATATGAAAAAAATATATCATGAAAATGGGTATAATTAATGAACTTTTCGTCTAAACTAAGCCGCGCGCCGCTCCCATTTTACTCTGTTTTGAAAGACAATGTACGTAGCTACACCATACCCTTAATTTCAGAGCGGCGCGCGGCTTCGTTTTTTTTATATGTTATTTCGAATGATTAAAAAATATGAAAAAATATATCATGAGAAGGGGTATAAATAATGAACTTTTCGTCTAAACTAAGCCGCGCGCCGCTCCAATTTTACTCTGTTTTGAAAGACCACGTAAGTAGCTACACCATGCCCTTAATTTCAGAGCGACGCGCGGCTGCGTTTATTTGATATGCTATTTCGAAAGATTAAAAAATATGAAAAAATATATCATGAAGAGGGGTATAATTAATGAACTTTTCGTCTAAACTAAGCCGCGCGCCGCTCCCATTTTACTCTGTTTTGAAAGACCACGTACGTAGCTATACTATATATGCCCTTAAAGGTCAACCCAAACGGAATTTTTTTTGGTCTAAAAATCCTTAAAAATCATAGTTCATACTTCACTTTGTATGAAAAAAATATTGAAAAAATTCTAATCTGATCAGAAACACACGTAATATGGGAGCAAAGTGGGCTTTTCCACACTTTCACAGCTGGGTTGATGACGTCACGCAGGGAAGTTGCCTGAGAAAAAAAACAGCGGATAACATGGAAAGCGAGTGCAGTCAGAGCTCCGGTTCAGATGTCGATTCGAGCGATATCAGCTGCTTAGATGGAAATATTTTTCGCCAAGAAGATGAAATAGACATAGAGGAGGATGATGACGGGCAAATTAACAGTTGTTTGCAGACCAACGGCGGAATTCAGCCCTATCAATTTGAGCCGTACGAGTAGTATACAAAGCGTGAATTGATAGAATAGCGCCTCACTGCGCATGCGCAGAACCTGGTGTGACGTCATAAGTGTGTAAAATGGGGCGGTGTGCGCATGCGTGATGTGTGGGAGGTGGGTACAAGATGGCCGCCATGTGGGAGGTGGGTACAAGATGGCCGCCAAGATGTGGGAGGTGGGTACAAGATGGCCGCCAAGATGTGGGAGGTGGGTACAAGATGGCCGCCAAGATGTGGGAGGTGGTACAAGATGGCCGCCAAGACGGAGGGGGCAAAGATGGCTGCCAAGATGTGGAGGTGGGTACAAGATGGCCGCCAAGATGTGGAGGTGGGTACAAGATGGCTGCCAAGATGTGGGAGGTGGGTGCACAAGATGGCCGCCAAGATGTGGAGGTGGGTACAAGATGGCCGCCAAGATGTGGAGGGTGTGGCCAAGATGGCCGCCAAGATGTGGGAGGTGGGTACAAGATGGCCGCCAAGATGTGGGGAGGTGGTGCCAAGATGGCCGCCAAGATGTGGGAGGTGGGTACAAGATGGCTGCCAAGATGTGGGAGGTGGGTACAAGATGGCCGCCAAGATGTGGGAGGTGGGTACAAGATGGCCGCCAAGATGTGGGAGGTGGGTACAAGATGGCCGCCAAGATGTGGGGGGTGGGTACAAGATGGCCGCCAAGATGTGGGGGGGGGGAAGGGGCCGATGGCCGCCAAGATGTGGGAGGTGGGTACAAAGATGGCCGCCAAGATGTGGAGGGGTGGGTACAAGATGGCCGCCAAGATGTGGGAGGGGTACAAGATGGCAAGATGTGGGAGGTGGGTACAAGATGGCCGCCAAGATGTGGGAGGTGGGTACAAGATGGCCGCCAAGATGTGGGAGGTGGGTACAAGATGGCCGCGAGTAGTAAAATGTATAAAAGGAGTTGATTTTTAGGGAAAGGGGTGTATTCAATCTGACTTACCTGACCTGACTTGATCAGCCAGCCAGCCCGCCAACCAGTCCTCCTGCCTGCCTAGCCGCTTGTATGATACGAAAAGCATGAGACGTGGAGAATATTTTCCCTTGGATCCAGCCGCACTTCCGGTTGAAGTCTTGCCTGAAGATGAGCGTGTCAGGGCCATTTATCAACGTCACTGGGCTACCATACGCCATTGTTTCCACCGTGACCATTATAGTTCCAATACGTGTATTTTCATACCTTTAGGCCGTCGCGCATGCGCAGAATCACCCTAATTCAATCTTCTACCCAGTGCATCAGATAGCCCTTCTCCTTACCTTCAATTTGATACCTCACTCGACCCCATTGGCTCATTTTTAAAACAATTTTTTTGCTATAGGGTGATAATTTACACCCTTCACTGCCGCGCATGCGCAGAATCACCCTAATTCAATCTCATACCCAGTGCATCAGATAGCCCTTCTCCTTACCTTCAATTTGATACCTCACTCGACCCCATTGGCTCATTTTTAAAACAATTTTTTTGCTATAGGGTGATAATTTACACCCTTCACTGCCGCGCATGCGCAGAATGCCGATATTTCAATCCCATACCCAGTGCATCAGATAGCCCTTCTCCTCACCTTCAATTTGATACCTCACTCGACCCCATTGGCCCATTTTTAAAAACAATTTTTTTTTGCTATAGGGTGATAATTACACCCTTTTTTTTTCGCTAATTTCACTAATTTCAATTTTTAATTGTTAAAAAAACATAGAAAATGAAAAAGATTTTTTTTGGCTTCATGAATCTTTTTTCTCTTTTTTATTAAGTTTTAAAAAAAAAAAAAAATTTTGGCTTCCATTTCCCTTTCCCTCCCCCCCTCCCCCCTCCCCCCCTTTTTCCGTTTTTCAATATTTAATTGTTAAAAAATTGAAAAAATTGAAATTTTTTTCTTGGGGCATAACAATGATGGGGTCTGATGTTAATTTTTGTGCAAAGTTAGAAGTTCCTCTTGCGGGGAAGATGGTTGGCCCTGAAAAGGGCCGTTAGTGTTACTCCACCACCACACTTAGGCACGGTAGATTTTCTTTATTCCTGCTACATGTTTCCGACAAATTGGACATTTTATTTTGAGATGGTTCTCGCCGGCCTCAGTGCAATGGCACATGTCTCCTACACACGTCAGTGTCACCCAACAATCGGCACATAGACATAAATGACCGCATGGTAAAACAGCAAACTGGCTTTGGTCATCTGTACATATGCTACAGCGTGATATTTTGTGCTCTTTATCCAGTTGTTCGTGTTGTCTGTCAAGCTCCTCGCCCATTTTTAATCGCGTCTTCTTTCAGTCCATTAATCAAGTTGTTCAGGCGGGTTACCTGGGCTTCACACCCACAGCATTGTTGTGGTGGAGTTTCGGCGGTAGTTGAAATCATTGGAATTTCATCAGGCGTTGTCGTGGGCCCACGTCTACTATTTAACCATGGCAGTTCATCTTGTAGTTCCTCATCAGTTGAGTCATTATCAGGTTCTTGTAGGGTTTCCATCGTGCCTATTTCTGCGTCATATTCATCCCTTAGTCTTTCCAATTGGGCATTTTCTTCCACAGTTCGCCGCAGTTCTTCTAATTCTTCGGTACTGCGTGTTAAGATGGTTCTTTCGTTTTCCAATTCCCTTTGAAAACTGGTGGTTACCCTCATTCCATCATTTTCCAGAACGCTAACCAGCTCTGGGTATTGCGTAGCGGCATTTCTCGGGTCCCTAACGGGATGCTGTGTAAACAGCTCACGTCTTGTTGAATTCATGATTGTATGGGTGAATAACTGTTACAATATACACGTATTTATACTTTTAGTGGTCTGTGGGAGGTGGGACAAGATGTCCGCGAGTGTCATGATGTGGGAGGTGGGACAAGATGGCCGCGAGTGTCAGAGAGTGCAAGCTGTGGGAGGTGGGACAAGATGGCCACCAAGTGTCAGTGAGTACAAGATATGCATGGCCGCCAAGTGTGCTTTGTTATCATTGTTCAAGCATAAAAATTTCTTATTTTTTTTCATAAATCCGTTACAATTTTCTCGGAATTATGATAACACTAATCCATAGTGTACACGTATTTTTTTTAGCCAGGAAAATTAAATTATTTTCCAATGTACCTGGGTTTTACACTACCGTACACTAACTTTATGATTTTTAAAATGCCTAAAATTAATAAAAATAATCCTCTATTCTAGTGTTAGGTTGTTAAATTTTAAATATAACACTAATGAATGACCTGAGTTTAACTTGTAATAAAATTTACAGGTGTCCTGACATTGATTGTAAAATGAAAAGCTGTTTATAATTGTTAAACAAACACACATATATTTTTTCTTCAGCAGCGTAGCACACGATACAACCAGTGTGTTTTCGCTGCGCATGCGCGCGTGTCTTACACTATAAATACCACATTTTTTTAATTATTCACAATTAATCTCTGAGTGCTCAGTCATGGATTTATCCTTGGCTCAACTCATGGATATTGACAACACATCAGATTTGTTCACAAATCATGATAATCAAGTACAACGCCTCGACAGTATCATGAATTTGGTACACGATGAATCCCGATTAGATGATAGAATCACCCCCTTAGTCGCACCTGAACCCCAGAACTACCCTGCACCAACTCATTGTGAACATCCTCCAGTCTGAAATAATGCCAACAGAAAACTCAGAGTCAATTTAAATATTTATTTGTATTGAGCAAATTACAAGAATTTCGAAGAGAAAAGAGCCGAAATAATGTCTGTCTGTCCTGGAAATCAGCTGATCAGCAATAAATCGACATCTCCGTGACCTTCAAGGAGATTTTGACATTAGGTTTTACCTGCTTTTATCACAAATCATTATAAAGAAATTGTCACACCCGGTGAACTCCTGAAACCCACATCCTACCTGAGAGTTTGGTAAGATATTCCATTCATTCGTTACCGTTCCCCGTGGAGTAGAATTTCATCCATCAGCTTTCACTGTTGTCGTGCCAAACACAAAAATTGACAAATTATACGGACTGCCACGATAAGCGTTCCGTACTGCACATGTCCGATAAAATCCCTCCAGTCGTTACACAATGTTGATTCCACAAAACCTGTTCGAAATTGACAAATTATACGGACTGCCACGATAAGCGTTCCGTACTGCACATGTCCGATAAAATCCCTCCAGTCGTTACACAATGTTGATTCCACAAAACCTGTTCGGTGGCCTACATTATCGTTCAATCGCTGATCATAAAGGCTGCGTTCATTCTCACCAGAACTGTAGGCCTATACACTTCGAAATCTGTGAAAGAATATCAATTTTCACGTTTCCTGTCGGATATCACACAAATTGATGCGTCCGCTGGAACACAGCACACTCCCTCGATTTCAGTCTACGTGTGACATGCAGGCGATGCATGATGCAGATCACATTATTCATCTCAGCGGATACCGAAATGGAACAAAGTTCCGTTATACACTGCAACAGAGAATGTTCTCCCGCTCAGAAAACACAAAATGGCTACTGAACACCAAAATTTCCCCGGATAATAAAGTCGTTCAAACCACAGCGCCATCTATTCGCTTTGGTGCAAGGGAGACAACTCGGACTAGACCAATTCGAAGATCATGTCCGCTATATTTAGCCTGAATGGATATAGGGGTGATCGGGTTTTTTTATGGCTTTTACTATGAGCTATGAGGTTGATCATGTAGAATACGATGGAAAAAAATTTGAAAGTACCGCGTAGGCTTGTATATAGATCCATATAGATCCATATAGACCCATATACACTCATATACTGGGATATTGGTATGTATCAATCCATACGGGGTGGACATGTTGGAGCACTAGTGGCCCGATGGGGTAGAGTGAGGTCTTATTTTAAAGCTCTCGAGGAAATAAATAAATAAATAAATAAATAAATAAATAATAAAAAAATCAAAAAAATCGGTGAGTAGTAGACGAAGGGAAAATTGGAAAGTATTGACCATGCCCCAGAATACTTCATAGGCATATCACGGCCTTAAGGCCTATGTAAGATGTAATCTACATCACAGTTTAGTAGTATAAAAAGCGCAATTCACCTTGTCCCTTCCAAAGAAATAAAATTGGCTCTATTTTACAGGAGTATATACGCAGGTGACGTGGGTTGTAACGTCACTTCCGGGTTTTCACTAAACACTACCTCCAAACATACAAGAGTTGCAATGTTCAACCGCCGGGGTGTTTTCCCGCCCCAGCGCCCCGGCCGCAGCGCGCGCGCGCGTTCTCCGGAAGTACGCGTCATTCCCGGTAGTGCGCGCGCGCGCGCGCGGACGCGGGTCAAAAGGTCAAAGGGTGACCTCCAGGTCAGACGGTCCAATGTCCAATGGGACAATGTTGCGGCATCGCTATAGTCAGAGCTTGAGCACAAAAAGGGGATTGTAGATGAACCTGGGAAAGATGGGCAGTTCCATGTGGACCAATCAGCGATCGAGAAAAAAGAGCCAATCAGCGGTCGAGAAAAAGAACCAATCAGCGATCGAACAATCAGCCCATCGAATTGGGGTATTCACGGTGTGCTTTCGCTGACGTCCGCGCCTACATCTGGGTTCTTGTACACCCGGGTAATGTTTTTCTGGACATGGATGGGTTACCTTTGGCTCCATTCTAGGCGAAGGTGTAGAGAGAATTCATCATTTTTCCCCCGATTAGAACAGTACGGGGGTGGCGAAATTGTACTTTGGCCAGTCTTATGGGCAGGATTAAAAGCTATCATTGCCGAAGTGGACGATGTACTTTACCCGGAAGAAACCCAATCGATCATTACCCGTACGTTGACGCCGGGCTGTACTATACTAATATACCCAGATCGCCTCGAGCTGATTGACGACGATTCGCGCTGCTGGTGTAGCCCGGAGCCCGCGCGTGTGACATTATCGCCCGAGGGGTGGACTACCTTGAAACGTGTGTTATTTGGTGATTTGGATGGACAGAGTATTTACCTGTATCAGGATGTATACATTTTTCGCGGGCCTTTTTTTGCCCGATTGATCTCTCTCAAACGAGACGGTGGATTTACGTTGGACCCCGAACTGTGGACGGCTTTACAACACATCGCTCC
>JAVTVY010039889.1:0-18221 GCA_036873755.1 Hanleya hanleyi | reverse complement strand
TCATTGACCGTCCGTACATTCCCCCAGCATCACTAGCCGCTCAAGTCTTCCCTGCATCATTGACCGTCCGTACATTCCTCCAGCATCACTAGCCGCTCAAGTCTTCCCTGCATCATTGACCGTCCGTACATTCCCCCAGCATCACTAGCCGCTCAAGTCTTCCCTGCATCATTGACCGTCCGTACATTCCCCAGCATCACTAGCCGCTCAAGTCTTCCCTGCATCATTGACCGTCCGTACATTCCCCAGCATCACTAGCCGCTCAAGTCTTCCCTGCATCATTGACCGTCCGTACATTCCCCAGCATCACTAGCCGTCTTCCCTGCAACATTGACCGTCCGTACATTCCCCAGCATCTCTAGTCGCTCAAGTCTTTCCTGCATCATTGACCGCCCATATTCCTCCAGCATCAACAGCCGCCCAAGTCTTCTCAGCATCATTGACCGCCCATATATTCCCCCAGCATCATAGCCGCTCAATTCTTCTCAGCATCATTGACCGCCCATATTCCCCAGCATCACTAGCCGCTCAATTCTTCCCAGCATCATTGACCGCCCATATTCCACCAGCAGCACAATGCGCTCATGTCTTCCCAGCATTGACTGCTCATATTCCTTCAGCTTCACTAGTCGCTCAAGTCTTCCCTGCTTCATTGACCGCTCAATCATTTGTAGCTAATCTCTTTCAAGTAGCTCGTATAAGTTCTTGATTTGCATCCTTGATATTGCGGTGGATTGGAACACTTTCCAGTTATATTCCTACACCTCAGATATTTGTCAACCCAAACTATCAAATACTCTGTTGTTTCGCGTAACCTGCTAGAGAGGCTAGTCATATACATCGACATCATCAATAACCAAAAACAGTTGCTTTTCGTTAGAACTGAATTTCAAAATAGAACAAAAACTTGATCCGGCTTCGACGTCCATTCGGACAGTTGCGATTTGACTTGTGACGTACACTTGAATAACTTATACAACATCCTGGACCATGTATAGGATTGTACCATTGTGGTCAATATTTTCTCAATAGTTTCATCCTGTAGCATGAATAGTATTAGGATATTGTTCATCGAATCTGTATATCGACGTACTGAGCAGCAGTCTATTTTCTCGAATAGTCCCCATTTCGATCAGCTCCCTTTTAACTATATAGTCAATATACGTCTGAGATGTGAGATAGGACACTTGAAGACTGTACCGACAACCATTGAATGTCGGGTCAGGAGGTAGTTATCTAATTAAAAGCTCGACATGTGGCCAAACATATGCTTGAAGCAACCACTAAGGTCTTAACTCGCCCGTCTGCCCTAGCAACTAAATATGATGATCATAAAAAATAGGGTGAAATCTCTTTTCGAAAGACCGCCTGTCGGATTACTCGGTAGAACTTATTAGCAAAGATCACGGAGCTGTCGGTAAAATAGACGTACTCCAAGCCCTCTCTTTCTATGGAATCACTTTGAAAGCCAGATCGGGATTCAATGCTAATTCAAAATATCACATGTTTTTCAACGTTTAAGTGTATACACAAAGTGATCATAGCGGGACAAATTCAGTTGATCGCTTCTGTCTTTTTGACTTACCTGCTTGAGATTATTAACACGGAAATGATCTAGAGTTTGAAAACTTAATGTGAACCATTATGGTCGCAAATATTTTATGTTCTGCAGTTTCGAAATTGTGTTCTTTTTAAGTATATATAGATACTGTTAATATACTGTTATGAGTTCTCATATTCATACCCTCTCTCAAATATATAGTTCAAAGTGAAGCAACTGAACTATCATGATCTCAACTATCATGAAGCAATTGAACTATCATGAGATCATATTAGATCTCATTTATTAAGTGCTACATTTCTCTACATCTAATCATTATTTCTCGTTTCAGTTCTAATTACTGTGGAGGATGTAATGCAGAATACTATTACAATGGCACCAGGGTTAACTGCGCGACAACAGGTAAGGTCTCGGTAAACGAGTTTCTCGTTTGAAAAGATGGCTACGCGTTGGTCTTTGTAGCCATCTTGGATATTTCATATGCAGAGAATATATCGAGATTGGCTCATTCATTCGAGAGATATGGATAACAGTGGAAATACTTTGACCGAACAGTACGTTTTCCTCCATTTGGTCGATATTTAAAGGAGAAAAATGACTGGATTTCAAGGATATTCACATATCAGGCTAAGCATGCTCCGCCTCCCACAATAAATATAAACAATTTAACTGGTTGAACTGTTTGACCAACATCTGACATATTAAAACGCTATCAGTCTGAAAATGGTATAAATATGACCGAAAACTTGGTAAATGCTGATGTGTTGTATTCATAAAAAGATAGATTTACAGTATGTCACAAATTTGTTCCAGGATCCAAACCGGGAACCTGCCCGAGGGCTACTCCTGGTCTGATCACCACATGTGATGTGCAGTGTTCAAATGATAGAAACTGTTCTGGAAAGCAGAAATGTTGTCAATGGGGATGTTCCATCAGATGCCTCGCACCGACAAATTCAAGTAAAATTTTATATTTATTCTGAGAGATGAGTGTTTGTTTGGAAATGAAATTGCTTGACAATTTGCTACCTTAAGACATAATAATATTATGTTACATCATACATGAAACCATATACGATTGTGAATTCACTAAACAACTAATCAATTAGTCATTCTATAACAAGACCAGCCTCCTATGGCCCTCATAAGGGGATTTTCAAAAATGCGAAATTAGTTTGAAAAGTTCGGAAGACACCCTTGAACTTAACAGTTTCGTATTTCAGCTTGTCCCGCCGGAGTTGATCCAGTGAATTGTTTTGTCAGCCCTTGCATGTTCCCGAATTGTCCGGCCTATCCCAATGCCCAGTGTCGGTGAGTATGTATCCATTACACCATAACCATTTTAACCGTGCATGGTGCGCAGTAGTTGAGAGCTTCCCACTCTTTTCAATCAATACGACACACGAGGATTGTACCGACAATCAGTGGATGTCGGATTAGGGGGTATTCATCTAATTAAAAGCTCGAAATGTGACCAGGCCTATGCTTGGGGCTCGGAATGTGGCCAAACCAATGCCTGCAGCGGTTACTGAGGTCTTAAATCACCCGTCTTGCCTATCAACCTAATGTATACACTGTGATGAAAATTAAAAAAAAAAAAAATAGTGTGAAATCTCCTTTCGAAAGACCGCCTGTCTTATTACTCGGAATAACTTATTAGCACGTACGTCAGTTCGAATCCTTGGATCACGGAGCTGTCGGTAAACTGGACTACTCCAAGCCCTCTCTTTGGAATCACGTTGAAAGCCAGATCCGGATCCAATATTAACTCAAAATATCACATGTTTTTTAAGGTTTAAATGTATTCACATACTGATCAAAGCGGGCTAAATTCAGTTGATCGCTTCTGTCTTTTTGAGATATCTGCTTGAGATTATTAACACGGAAATGATCTGGAGTTTGAAAACTTTATCTGAACCATTTATGGTCGCAAATATTTATGTTCTGCAGTTTCGAAAATGTGTCCTTTTTTAGTAGGCCTATGTATATATATATATATATATAAACTGTTAATATACTAAGTTCTCATGTTCGTAGCCTCTATCAAATATATAGCTTAAAGTGAAACAACTATTAAGTGCTACATTTCTCTACATCTAATAGTTCATTCTCGTTTCAGTGCTAATTACTGTGGAGGATGTAATGCAGAATACTATTACAATGGCACCAGGGTTAACTGCGCGACAACAGGTAAGGTCTCGGTAATTGTACGAGTTTCTCGTTTGAAAAGATGGCTACGCGTTGGTCTTTGTAGCCATCTTGGATATTTCATATGCAGAGAATATATCGAGATTGGCTCATTCATTCGAGAGATATGGATAACAGTGGAAATGCTTTGACCGAACAGTACGTTTTCCTCCATTTGGTCGATATTTAAATGAGAAAAATGACTGGATTTCAAGGATATTCACATATCAGGCTAAGCATGCTCCCCCTCCCACAATAAATATAAACAATTTAACTGGTTGAACTGTTTGACCAACATCTGACATATTAAAACGCTATCAGTCTGAAAATGCTATAAATATGACCGAAAACTTGGTAAATGCTGATGTGTTGTATTCATAAAAAGATAGATTTACAGTATGTCACAAATTTGTTCCAGGATCCAAACCGGGAACCTGCCCGAGGGCGCCCTCTAATCTGACAACAACATGTGATGTGCAGTGTTCAAATGATAGAAACTGTTCTGGAAATCAGAAATGTTGTCACTGGGGATGTTCCATCAGATGTCTCGCACCGACAAATTCAAGTAAAATTTATATTTATTCTGAGAGATGAATGGTCGTTTGAAAATGAAATTGCTTGACAATTTGCTACCTTAAGATATAGTAATATTATGTTACATCATACATGAAACCATATACGATTGTGAATTCACTAAACAACTAATCAACTATTCATTCTAGAACAAGACCAGCCTCCTATGACCCTCATAAGGGAATTTTCCAAAATGCGAAATTAGTTTGAAAAGTTCGGATGATACGCTTCAACTTAACAATTTCGTATTTCAGCTTGTCCCGACGGAGTTGTCCCAGTGGATTGTTTTGCCGACCCTTGCATGAACCCGAATTGTCCGGCCTATCCCAATGCCCAGTGTCGGTGAGTATGTATCCATTTAACCAGTCAGCCGTGCATGAGGCGCAGTAGTTGAGAGCTTCCCACTCTTTTCAGCCAATAGGACACACGAGGACACACGCCCGTCCTCCCTTATAACTAAATATATACACTATGATGAAAGCAGAACAAATAGTGTAAAATCTCTTTTCAAAGACAGCATGTCGGATGAGTTGGAAGAACTTGTTTGAAGATACGTCAATCCGATCCGTGGATCACTGAGCTTACTGTATGATAGAGTTAAGTATATACACATAGTAATCAAAGCGAGCTGAATTCTAGCTATAGAACCTTTGCTGTGTAGGTGGGCGTGGCTGTTCTTCCCTACACAGCTGTAGTTCCTTCCCATCACATTTCGTACCACGAAGTTTTGGCCTCCGAAACGCCTGTGTTTCGGAAGATTTAACGGCTGCACATACAAGAACACAGTAGCTGGTGATAATAAAATGTACCTCGTTATTCTCCTTGTAGTCTTTTGTCACTTCCCTCCAGGTTAGAACTCTCGGTATTCCCTTATTCTTAAGTTATCATCAATTGTTCAAGATTCTCGGGGATTTGAATATTCAGCTGACCTCCATTCAACTGTCAGTGATGTAAATTTCCCTTGCACGGACTTTGCCGGAGATGGCGGTGTCTTTGAAAACAAGCCGTGGCGCATGCGTGATTATTCAGGTCAGGTCGATGACGGTCCAACGAATGCGCGTGTACGTGGGCGTGGCTAACGCAAACATTCAAAATATGAGACCAAAATATGTCAGAAAACTCCGTGAAGGCGTGATTAAAAGATGATATCTCAAGAACGAGGAATTATTAAGTGTTGAGAGTTGGCAGGCGGCGAGAAGGACCAATGTAGAGGAAAATGAGGTATAGTTTATTACTATTCGCTGCCGTTTTATTTCGTGTGCAGTTAGGATATTGGACAACGTCATTCAAAGTTCAATGTGTGGGATGTATTGTCTATAGGAGGAACCTTGGCTGTGAGTCGATTACAGAGCCATTCGAGACTACAGCCATTCCTGGGCTAGGACATTAGATGTAGAGGTATCATATGAGGATTTGATATCAGGAAGACCAAAGTACTTTACCGTTAACGTTGAGACCAGTTGATCGCATCTATATGAGGGAGGCTTTCCTGTCAAGTCATATGGATGCTCTTTGCCCGCCAGACTTTGTAAATCTTCCCTACCTCTAACGTATTTCACCAATGTATTATCTGTATATGGTAGGATTTTGCTGGTGGACTGTTAATCCCGAGATCTCCCCTCTGTACATGTAATTTGTCGGATATGTTTAGGTTTATTGGTCGGAAATTTACCGCAAGACGTAGGGCATTACAGGTTAGTTTGTCTGGGCATTATTGCATTCACCATGTTTTCCTTTGTTGATGCGCTTACTCATCAGACGTTCACGATGCTCAGCCATTAACATCAGATGAGTTATGCTTATTTGAGCTGATCTTTCAAAAAAGCTCGCGAGCTAGCGTGTCTAATTTCGCTTAAATCGGTGCTACGTGTGGTTACTTCAGCATGAGCATCTGCAAAGTGAACGCGACTGAGATAACAATTTTACAAGATCATGTCTTAGCACCCTCCGTATTCTAGTATGAATGTGAGGTGCCTATAGGAGGCTTTCCAGTGAAGTTATGTGGTTGCTGTTTCACTGTCAGTTTTCCCCACCCCTGCTTGACATCTTTAACACTGGAATGATCTGGATTTTGATAACTTCATGCGAACCGTTATGGTCGCAACAATTACTCTATTGTTGCAACATTTACTCAGTGGTCACATCAATAACCTACAGAATAACGAAACTGACATCTCTGTTATATTTGCTGTTTTCTTGTATAATATCACAAATGATTATCATTAACACATACTGTTAGGAGATCTCGTGTTCATATCCTCTCCTCCCATGTGAAGCAACCACTGCGTGTTACATTTCTCTACGTCTAATCTTTATTTCTCATTCCAGTGCTAATTACTGTGGAGGATGTAATGCAGAATACTATTACAATGGCACCAGGGTTAACTGTTCGAGAGCAGGTAAGATCTCGGTAGTCGTGAACATTCTCGTTTGAATCTTTGTAACCATCTAGGATATTTCATATGCAGCGAATATACCGATATTGGCTCATGCACTGCGAATGACACGGAAAATGCTTCGACTGAACAATAAAATACAAAGACAAGCTGGTAATATAATAGTTAATTATTGAACGATTTTGTCCTCACTATCACGTCCCTTCCATTTCTATAATTGAAAACACCATTTTTTAGGCTTTTGATATCTGGTCTTTGGAGATATTTCTTGTTTTAAGATATTTATAGATCTTTTGAAATATTCCTGAAAAGAGTATTTCCAGGACAAAGCTAGATTCTTACGACTTTAAATAATAACAAATACACACCATTAACCCTGACGGTATTTCATTCTCCTACAATCGGAAGCTGACGGTATTTCATTCTCCTACAATCGGAAGCCTTCGTTGTTGTTTTATGTGACGGTTTATAGCACGAAAGGGTTTTGCGACCACTGATAGCGCACGTCCAATGACAAAGGACTGCGGCTTTTCAAAAATTGAGTTTTCTGTGTGGTTTTGCCATCTGATACCTATGCTAATTGAAATTTGCCCTTGGGTCACCCTGGATTTTTTTAAATCCAAGATGACCGCCAAAATCTCAAATGCTTGCCAAAACCACGTACATGTTCTCTTCGCAACTTCTAGTTGTCGCAGAAGTTAGCTAATCCTATTGGGTTTACAGGACCAAAAAAAGTGGATTCTGTGCATTAGAATGCGCTTTAGCTTCCTTGGCAATTAAAATCCAAAATTACCGCCAAATTCTATAATGATTCGCATCTTCTATTTGTATCAGGAATTAGCTTATGGAAGGAAGACTCCATAGATGAAAGACATCTGATTCCACCCTACTCTCCTTCCCCTAAATATTATGGTTATAGTTGAGGCGGAAACTCATAACATTATCTTTGAATCGAGCTTCCTCAAATAATGTGTATATAATCGACATGGCTAAACTGATGACGTTGCATTCCCTTATATTAATGAAAAGGGTTTACCCTCAGGTTCATGCCGACTGAACGACGTGGCGTCCTTCAAGTCCAGTTAAGGCGTAGGCCTATATATCCTTGTAAGTCTCGCTGTTATAGTGATTTTCCAAAGATTTTGTACAGCGTTTGGTGAATAAGAGGGAACCTGTGCTCTCAGGGCATTATTGTTAAATTCAAAATGGAGACTTCAAACACGAGGAAGTAGATGAAAATAGGGTTACGTTGATTTTTGTTCTTCCCTTTCCTTCATAATTACTACTTTATTTCGCATCACGTAATGCATTTCTATGAAAAAATGGAAGAATCTATCCAAAAAGGTCGAACATAAATTCTTCTTTGGCAGGGGCCGCGGAACCAGGGGGGCCGAGGGGGCTACCTTATAAGTCCTATCTTAGATAGCACCAGTCCAGCATTTAACATGGCCGATATAGAGTTCACCGCCCCCCCCCCCACTTTCAAACGTGCTCCGAGGCCCCTGTTTGGAATATGAAGACCTCTGTAAGGTTATCAGATCAGCCACCTGGCATTTCTTCACATTTTGGGATGGAGCATGACT
Organism: Hanleya hanleyi; assembly: GCA_036873755.1. Taxonomy (NCBI): domain Eukaryota; kingdom Metazoa; phylum Mollusca; class Polyplacophora; order Lepidopleurida; family Hanleyidae; genus Hanleya; species Hanleya hanleyi. Next base: position 9,921 of record JAVTVY010039889.1, on the reverse strand, counting down.
AAAAGAGGAGGCGGTATATTTCAGCTTCTTAATCTTAACCTCAATGATATCGAAAATATCCAGAAAAGGGTAAAGGAATCTGACCTGTATTTTGGCGACTATCTTGGATTTCAGATGCCGGTAAAGATCTAATGATTATTTCAGTTCAAGGAATCAACTTCCTGAAAACTGCAAATCTCATATTGGAAATAGAAAGCTACATGTATTTTCTGCATAAAGCAGCAGCTGCGGGACATCCGCTTTACATGATTTTGGTAGCCTTCTTAGATTCTAAATGTTATTAACGTTTTGCAGTGTATAAAATAAACCCTTCGCATCCCAAAACATCCAATAATAGACAAAAATCTCCTACACATAAAGGTACCGGTTGTGAGTTTCAGAAAAAAAAAAATATGCTCGCGGCCATTTTGGATTTTATGTGCTATTGAAGCTAAAGCTTATTCTAATACACACAATCAACTTTCCTGATGCTGCAAACCTCCATACTAGACACAAGCAGCTAATTTCTGTGACAAATATTAGGTACCGGTACCGAGATTTACGTCATCTTGACTTTGACGGCCATCTTGGATATTAGCTGTCATTTAAGCTCTAAAGAACACTTAGTTCACATAATCAAATTCCTGAATTCCTGCGAACCCCATATTAGACACAGAAAGCTAATTTCTGCCATAAGCAGAAGCTGCGGAAGGTATGATTTACATTGGTTTTGGCGACCGTCTTGGATTCTATATGTTATTTGAGCATTAAAGAATACTGTAGTGTAAACTCCTGGAACCCTGTGAAACCAATAATGGAGAAGAAAGCTAATTTCTGCTGTAAATAGAAGCGGCAGAGATCCAGTATATGTTAATCTGGCTATCATTTTGGATTTTGGTAGTCATTACTGAATTCAGATGTTAAGGAAGTTGAAGCACATTCAAAGGTGAAACATAAACTTGCTTTATCCGACGAACCCCATACTAGACAAAAAAAAGGTGAATTTCTGTGAAGAATACCTGAGTACACAACCAATTTTCGTGAGTCCAGGTGCCATTTTGGATTTTGGCGACCATCTTCAATTTGAGGCAAAATCCAGAGTGGCTCAAGGACAAATTTCAATCAGTAGGGCTATATATGTTCGAGATGGCAGAACCACACAGATAACTTTGACAGGAAAAATCTTTACTGTTTCCTCAGCAAGGGTCTAACTTGCAAGTTTGTATTTCAGGCTGTCCCGCAGGAGTTCCTGTCGTTACGTGCGTGGCGGACCCTTGTTTGGCTCCATGTCCGGTATTTCCCAATGCACAGTGTCGGTAGGTCAAACCTGCAAGTCTATGCCGTAATGAATCCTACCTTGTTAGAAACTGAAAGACTGTGAAATTCTTGATCATTATTCTCTACTATATCAATGCCTGATTACTCAAACAATAACCGAGGAATCTCTTGAGAATTAGGACCAAGCGCATGAAGAGAAATCAGCAGTGTATCTGTTAGATTCCACTTCCTTTTAAGTATCAGGGTAAGCAATTTTCGAAAATCATTCCAGCCATCCAGACCACGTCCGCCAATATATTATATTAGGCAATAGGTACTCGCTATAATACCTTTCTTGTCAAATTAGTAAAATACAAATAGGAACGCCGTAGTTCCGGTATCTTGGAAGAGGGGAAATCACGGCTCTCAGCTTCCACGGACATACAACTCGGAGGTCCGTACCAGTTGATTTGAAAGCTAGGGCCCGGTACCAATTTGAGTTGAAACATGTCACTTATAAATACTTCGATAGACATCAATAGTAATAGACAATAGTAAATACCCATTTTGCCATACAGTCTCGAACCACACATGCTATCATACTACAATATTAAAACAACACTGCCGCTTCCTTTGCAGGTATGTGTTATGTAAACCGAACCAGCGAATACTATAGCCTCTAAGACATTAGACTTGGCTACTGCCCCTGCTATCAAAGCAGAAGTCAGTTAACCTTTGGCTTTTTGAATTTACGGCATTTTTTTTGTATTCACTCTCGTTAAAAGAAGGAATTGAAATCAGGGGAAAAAACCCAGTTACTCTAGAACGTTCACAACCAATTTTAAAATAATAACTACGGTACATGTGGATAAAAAATTGTGCACAGAGCGGGGTGCAAACGACGACTGCCGAAAAGCGGCGAGTCATGTCCAGATTTAGACACTATTTGACCATGCAATGGTGGCCACCACCTGTCCTTCGTCGTAGAAAGTAGGCATTATTATGACATACCTGTAACCTATACCGGCCAGATATGACATACCTATAACCTACACTCGTCAGATCTATACCGGTCGGATATGACATACCTATAACCTATACCGGTCGGATATGACATACCTATAACCAACACCGGTCAGATATGACATATCTTTTATGAACTCCTTTTGACGAGATATATCGATATCTTATAATGTGATGAAGCGATTAGCCGCTTTAACTTGACATTAACTCTTTGTGTGTCATTCCAGGTCCAATTACTGTGGCGGATGTAATGCAGAGTATTATTACAGTGGTATGAGGGTTAACTGTACTGGAGGAGGTAAGGTCACGGTGCATGGTTTGTTCCAGATATTATAAAGCAAGATTCCTCTATGATACCTCAATGGAATCAACTTTATCTTTAATCGCTACCGTACATTCGAGCCATGTGAACTTCTCAATCTTGGAAAACTAATCAGTCATGACTTGGATGGGTCGATACTTCATGTAGGAACTATTGTCTGGGTCTTTGTGTCGCTGAATAGGCACAGGTCTAGACACATTGTTGTCCCCAGACTTGGCTATTGTATGCATTGTCTCGTGATTCTTACATGAAGTATGAACCCGGTCTTCCATGAGAGTTTTTTTTACTATATATACACTGCTTGAGAAAAGAGCACTTCCAAAACATCAGATATTTTAACCATGTAGTTTTTTATATATCAGTTTTGAATGAATCGGAAAATCTAAGGAATAACATTTATCTCAATGGGATTTTCGGTTTCAGTCAAAAATATGCACTCCCCATGCCATCTTAGAATAAAGTTAACAGGGTGAACTTTCAATTTCATACCTTATAGCTTTACCGAATGTATTACTGGTTGAAGTTAACCACAAAAAAAAAATGGTCGTTCACAGTGCCGATTTCTGGCAATATAGATAAGTGTCAAAATCCCATGTTAAAAGATAGGACAAAACCTCAAATCCAAAGTGTAGGTAGGCTGAAAATCAAGTGTAAATTATTTTTTTCTTTTTCGTCAGATATTTGGAATTTTAGCTGTCGATGCCAGTTTTGAGGGATATTCTAAATTCACTATTCATTCTCAATTGATATCATACGAATACTCATTTGTCTATAAATGTAAGTTTTGTGGGATATATCGAATTACTCCCGGTGAACGAAAGGTAACAAAACCACTTAAGCCCTATATCTTTGATTCTTATGATGAATATGCAAAAAGATATTGGGGTTCTTCATTGACACATCTACTTGTATACTACCCGGGTAATAGACATGCATCGTCTAGACCGTTTAATGAAGATTAAATTCATGGTCTACATAACCACCACATCTAGTGGTCAGCCGTGGTCCATCATACTATGTTAACACGGAGTATCAATCAGAAGTAGAATTTGAAGTCTATTATGATTAAATTACAATAATAATATAATATCTTTGCATGAGACATCACTTAGATTAGATGTACGAGCTGTACTATTTGTAGCCCCTGTATATCTGTTCACCAATTGCTATGATTTCAGGTAACTCAAACGTCGCAGGAACACCCTTCTTTAGATCGGCCCTCTATAAATTTACCTTCAATTCTTCACTTCCACGGAACACAACAATTGGTACGGTAGGTAGTCCGCTTTTAACGTTTGTTTTTCTCTAGATGGTATCGTGACACAGCAAACGTTAAATCCATACACTCTAAAAAAAGAATGCAACTACAGAATGACAGTAACTTTCTTACGACGCCCTAACGACACCTTGTCACAACACAGCGACAAAGATTCCGAACATTGCCATATCTTGTAAGACCGTGTAGTATTCACTGTAAATCATCACTCGCTGACAAATCGGTATTCTTTCAATAATTTGCTTCAATATAGAGAGCGACTGGAACTGGGTCCATGTCAAGTGTACTTTTTTTATATCTGTCGGTGTTATAATTGATTACCACCGTCCCCTTGTGTTGGGAGAATGGTTACGTCGAGTTTGTTCCTTTTGTCTAATAATGCCAGTGACAGTCATACTTGTTGCAACCACACAGCCAAACAAAAAGGTGATGACTATCATCCCGATAAGGTGATGACTATCATCCCGATAAGGTGATGACTATCATCCCGATAAGGTGACGACTATCATCCCGATAAGGTGACGACTATCATCCCGATAAGGTGACGACTATCATCCCGATAAGGTGATGACTATCATCCCGATAAGGTGATGACTATCATCCCGATAAGGTGATGACTATCATCCCGATAAGGTGATGACTATCATCCCGATAAGGTGATGACTATCATCCCGATAAGGTGACGACTATCATCCCGATAAGGTGACGACTATCATCCCGATAAGGTGACGACTATCATCCCGATAAGGTGACGACTATCATCCCGATAAGGTGATGACTATCATCCCGATAAGGTGATGACTATCATCCCGATAAGGTGATGACTATCATCCCGATAAGGTCACCCTTTTTATTATCACCTTTATAAATGATGATCACCCTGAAGAGTGATAAGCAATGATTGTGAATTTAGGTCATCACCTTTTAAGGGTGATGAGGCAAAATCTTCACCCTTAAAAGGTGATGACCGTCATAATTTAAAGGTTCTAACTTATCACCTTTCAAAGATGATGTCCTGGTGTGATCACTATTAAAGGGCGATGGGCCATCACCTTTTTCTGGCTGTGCATATGGGATTTTATGTTCTTTCCGATTTCCCTCGTAATTTTGGGAAACTGTAGTGCTCTCTGAGTTTCAGTGATTGGTTATCATCTGTGTTTATAAGTGATAAATATGTTTACTCCTCTGTTATTGTTTTACAGGTAGAAGCAGTGGGTAAGAGTAAGTTTGTCTACTCACTTGGCCAAATCCCGCTGTTAAGAGTAAACCCTACAATGGGAGTTCTTACAACGACCTCTCGGATTGACTTTGGCGTGTACAGATTTTGGGTTATCGTTACTGACATGCAAGGGCGGAAAAACCTCACTCAAGTCGTTCTGACTGTGAACAAACCATTGGCAACATCGCCCATAGTTCGCCCTGTGTACTACGTACGCTTGGAAGAAAACTACGAAGGGGAACGCATTGATCTATACGGTCTATCTATATTGTCCCTTCCTGATCCCGGTCCAAGTGTCACGTTCTCTTTAGACAGTACCGAAGATTCAGCAATGTTTGAAATATCTTCCAGTGGAATGATCTCTCTCACAAAGGCACTGGACTATGAGATCCAGCGAGAATACGATCTGTCGGTAAAAGTTGACATGGTCACTACAGTCTCCTCAAGCAAGATGTCAATACGGCTCCGGGTATTTGTGATCAACCAGAATGATAATGCTCCGGTTTTTGTTGGAATCAAATCACCTTTCCAGATATCAGCCGGACTCTCAGTTGGTGACGTTTTGTACCAATTCTCGGTTGAAGACGCGGACAGAAATGGCATTGCTCCGGTTATTCTAAAAAGTGGCGATCGTACCATGTTCGAGATTGATCCCAGTGCAAACACCCTGAAACTCTTGAAGCCGATGACGGCGGGTTCTACGTATTCTGTACAAGTCAGCGTTTCAGATCATGGTTTCCCCACGAGATCCGCATCCATTACTGTTCAACTTAATGCCTTCGACCCTTCTACGGGTCGCCCAACGTTCCCATTCCCGTATGTGAATCTCAGAGTAAGAGAAGATGTACCTCGCAACACTCTGTTGAAACAGATAACCGCCAGTGGAGAACAGATTGTATATAGTGAAGACTCTTCCACCGATGTACGGAACTTCTTCCGCGTGAACAGTTCTACGGTGAGTTTCGTGTACGGATCGCTGAAAATCACATATTTTTTACTCTGGACGTTCAAGTTGATTTGTGCACCCTCTCCAAGTTCCAAATTATGAATATAATTTAAATATTATGTTATCAAGATGTAGGAAAAATATCCATATAAAAAGACAATGTGTATTATCTCAACCTGGGGCTAATTATATAGAGAATCATCTATCCTTGTCTCAACCTAGCTCCAAATCGAAAGCGCTGCATCGAGTACTTAGTTACTTTATTCAATTACTCACTCGTCTATTCATGCATTCAGAAAGTTACTTTTTGTATCAGTAATCGCTAATCTCTTTTGGTATGACGACGTTATGGCGTCAAATCCACCTAGACATATCATTACGTTCCAATAAAAAGTGCTTAACTGTCAACAATATACAATTGCAATCTTTTGATGTGGTCAATACGTGGTTTTGGGACCTGAGAAAATAATATTCAATATTCAGAAACAGTATAATTTTTATGTTTGCGAAAGCAGGTTGAATTTAACATATAGTAGACATTTCGTTTGCCCTCCACGATCTGCTGTCAGTGTAACGGCAAGATTCATTGGCTGAGAAGACGCATACGTCACGCAATTTTACTAAAGATAGAGTCGTTATCATATTCATGGACCTGTATTGGAGTCAACATGGAAATTTAGCGATAACCACGTGATGACGAGTGGTCCAATTGGGAAAGATTAAAAACACACCAAGTCATATAGATGGAAGTTATGCTGACCGGGCCCACAGGTCCATATTCTGACTGCAGTGAATCAATATTAATATAAATTCACTTTCTAAATGATATCAACATAACTTTATAATCCGTCATCTACTGAGTTCTTATTGTTTCAGGGTGAGATATACACTGATCGCCTGCTGGACAGGGAAAGCATGGACAACGTCAGTTTCGTAATGCGAGCAACGAGCAATATCAACCGCCTCAGCAGTCATGTCATAGTAAGTTTCGGTTTCATGAAACGTGTATATGCATTCGTAGTTTTGACGTTGGAGCATAACTGATCTGTTCTGGAAATATAATTTTCCCATTGAAATTATACGTAATTCTAAATGCAGTGTATAATTATCAGTTTTATTTTAAACGCTTATAAAAAGGTTGGAATGATGAGTTTTACAGAGTAAGTACATCTTCGATCATAATTCATCCTATTTCATTTCCCCCTCAGTGAACCAAACCTACATTAATAACTATACATCTCGCTTTGGTTAACTCCCATGTCACACCGGGGATTGACCTGGGATGTCGTTGAGCACACCGCAGGTCATGGGAAGAATAGACCTCAGCCCCTCGGACAGCTTGTCGTAAGAGGCGACTAACTGAGGCACCCGTGGGGTTCCCGGCTGTGAAAGGAATAGGACCCAACGTCGTGATATGACTGAAATATGGTTGAAAGCGACGTTAAATAGTATTCACTCGCCCACTGTCACATCTTCGAGCCTTTGATCGAAGTGTAACTTTCGGACAATCTATTTGTACAACTATTACGGGACGGGTACACTGCATGGGTAGTGATTTGATCTTGGAAATGATGCCATGGTCTTTGCATTTGAGGAGGGTGCATGAGATGGGGAGGGAAGGACGAGAAGGGTTTAGGGGGACAGGTAATGCGCTAGTGTTTTCTATTCATAACGGATGCACGTCTAATCACGATTCCCTCGTTGTACCCCACTGAGGGTGACATACATTTATAGTCATGTGTCTCAACTCATGTGCGTAACTTGTTCTATTTGTAGATATTCCTAGAAATAACAGACGTGAACGACAATTTTCCCAGGTGGCCATTCAACAGTTATCGAGTAGACGTCAGTCGGCGTTCGGAAGTAGGCATGGTGATTTTTGAAGAGAGAGCAAGAGACGCAGACCTTAACCCTCAGGTGAAAACGACAAAATAACAAATCGTTTCTCTCTAAAAAATACTTGAGTGAACTGTTCCACTCAAGTTTGAGTGAAATGTACCTGTTCACTCAACTTGAGTTACTTTTCACTCAACTTGAGTTAAAACCACTGAAGTTCACTCAACTTGAGTGGGATCAATTTCCACTCCTATACTTGAGTGAATGTCACTCAAGTTGAGTGCATTTAACTCAAGTTGATTGAAAAGCAACTCAAGTTCAATGAAAATATCACTCAAGTATTGAGTGGGATCAATTTCCACTCTTACTTGAGTGAAATTTCACTCAACATTTTTTAGAGAGTTCATCTTTGAATCAAACAATAGGCTTTCCATTGCATTTCTATTTATTCTGTTGAGAATATGGGCCTCACTATAATGTAGGGAACCGTCTATGATTGTTTGTTTGTGTTCACTGTACATACAGCCCACATTGATTTATATTTAGATGGAGATCTAGTAGAGGAGCGGTATGTAGATCGATGTTTGTCGTATAGAAAGCATTTTTATGACACCCACTGTCATTGTGGTGTATGAAATGGTGAGAAATAATTATATTCTTGAAAAAGAGAAAAATATATATATGTATAATCACAACAACATCGACGAATACAGCCACAGTTTTATGTCGAAATAACTTCGTCTCGAAAGTATTAGGGTCAATTGGGGTAATCTAAAATAACAAATATCGTGAAAGGGCATCCTACGCCCATTTGGTGCCTGGATTTATTTTTGGAAATTTCACCCAGAATTTCCGGGAAAATGACATCAAGCAAAACAAAAAGAGAAAAAAAGGAACATGAAACCAGGAACATGAAACATTATTTTACATGCTATAACCTGTGTATAATACAAGCGTCTAGTCCGTCATCCATTACAGAATTTTCGCGTCCATAATCTAAAGACCTAATTCATATAATAACATTAGCACCAAATTAAGAGGATAAATCATAGTATACATAAAACTAGGCCAATTTCCTGGAACACAGAAGCAGTCAACACTTTCCAATGATGCCAGCAAATCATCCTGATATACAAAAAATATCAAATCCATATCGCTGATCTGTATTCTTAATCCAATGGTATACGTTGTTAAGTCGTTATCTAGAGTATGATGTATCTCAGTCACGCGTTGATTGTGACTGTTCATATGAACACTATGAGGATCTTGAAATACATAGGTTCATACGGCCATTAGCCCCGGGTTAAGCGGAATTAGACACGAGTTAGGAAACATTTCGCCATAGAACTTGCACGCTATATGCTCGTCTTTTGCTATCAGCACGCGATATGTATCGCCAAATTTGAGAAACTTCGAGTGAAGGGTGCTTGATGATATAGCCCTGTTTTACAAGGTTATTGATTAATGTTTTGTGACGTTGATTAAAATATTTAACAAAGGCTCCAGCAAATGCTACTTGGCGAAATATGTTTACGCCATATGCAGGTCCCTCTGGTATATTACTGTCCCGATAGGGATAGTTTATAATGCAATCGTCTCTTTTGTAGTAAATATACAAGTGTGCCTAGTTCGTCATTCAATATTCAGCCATGAGTTTGGTCGAGTTGTTTTCATATGTATTAAAGGCAACCAAACCCGAACTTTTCCTTTAAGTATAATCCAGATATCACCATCCATCAATTACATTCCGGGTATGCTTGTATAATTTAATGATATTGAATATGAAAGTGGATATTGTGAGTTCCTGGAAACTAAATAACCTCGTACATGCGTTTACTTACATTCTCCAGCGCGCATGCTCACACTCCGTCCCAAGTACGAGTTATATAGGCGAGTTATAGTAACATGCTATTACTATGGCGACTTGGACATGCAGTAATTCCGTTACAGGATTCAAATAATTAGCAATCCGCTAAGTTACATCAATATTCCACCTTTGATTTTTAATTTCAGATCCTTTGCAGTGTTTCAGGGATGTACGCTAATGTGTTTCGTGTGTCACC